>SZWC01005311.1:128478-138688 GCA_023375785.1 Penium margaritaceum
TGGTCAGAAACACACTGGTCAGAAACACAGTGGTCAGAAACACAGTGGTCAGAAACACAGTGGTCAGAAACACAGTGGTCAGAAACATAGTGGTCAGAAACACAGTGGTCAGAAACACACTCGTCAGAAACACAGTGTTCAGAAACAGAGTGGTCAGAAACACACTGGTCAAAAACACAGTGGTCAGAAACACACTGGTCAGAAACACAGTGGTCAGAAACACAGTGGTCAGAAACACACTGGTCAGAACCACACTGGTCAGAAATATAGTGGCCAGAAACACACTGGTCAGAAAGACACTGGACAGAAACACAGTGGTCAGAAACACACCGGTCAGACACACAGTGGTCAGAAACACAGTTGTCAGAAACACACTGGTGAGAAACACAGTGGTCAGAAACACACTGGTCAGAAACACAGTGGTCAGAAACACAGTGGTCAGAAACACACAGGTCAGAAACACAGTGGTCAGAAACACACTGGTAAGAAACATAGTGGTCAGAAACACACTGGTCAGAAACACAGTGGTCAGAAACACAGTGGTCAGAAACACCCTGGTCAGAAACACAGTGGTCAGAAACACAATGGTCAGAAACACAGTGGACAGAAGCACAGTGGTCAGAAATACAGTGGTAAGAAACACACTGCTCAGAAAGACACTGGCCAGAAACACCCTGGTCAGAAACACAGTGGTCAGAAACACAGTGGACAGAAACACAGTGGTCAGAAACACAGTGGACAGAAACACAGTGGTCAGAAACACAGTGGACAGAAACACAGTGGTCAGAAACACAGTGGACAGAAACACAGTGGTCAGAAACACAGTGGACAGAAACACAGTGGTCAGAAACACAGTGGACAGAAACACAGTGGTCAGAAACACAGTGGACAGAAACACAGTGGTCAGAAACACAGTGGACAGAAACACAGTGGTCAGAAACACAGTGGACAGAAACACAGTGGTCAGAAACACAGTGGACAGAAACACAGTGGTCAGAAACACAGTGGACAGAAACACAGTGGTCAGAAACACAGTGGACAGAAACACAGTGGTCAGAAACACAGTGGACAGAAACACAGTGGTCAGAAACACAGTGGACAGAAACACAGTGGTCAGAAACACAGTGGACAGAAACACAGTGGTCAGAAACACAGTGGACAGAAACACAGTGGTCAGAAACACAGTGGACAGAAACACAGTGGTCAGAAACACAGTGGACAGAAACACAGTGGTCAGAAACACAGTGGACAGAAACACAGTGGTCAGAAACACAGTGGACAGAAACACAGTGGTCAGAAACACAGTGGACAGAAACACAGTGGTCAGAAACACAGTGGACAGAAACACAGTGGTCAGAAACACAGTGGACAGAAACACAGTGGTCAGAAACACAGTGGACAGAAACACAGTGGTCAGAAACACAGTGGACAGAAACACAGTGGTCAGAAACACAGTGGACAGAAACACAGTGGTCAGAAACACAGTGGACAGAAACACAGTGGTCAGAAACACAGTGGACAGAAACACAGTGGTCAGAAACACAGTGGACAGAAACACAGTGGTCAGAAACACAGTGGACAGAAACACAGTGGTCAGAAACACAGTGGACAGAAACACAGTGGTCAGAAACACAGTGGACAGAAACACAGTGGTCAGAAACACAGTGGACAGAAACACAGTGGTCAGAAACACAGTGGACAGAAACACAGTGGTCAGAAACACAGTGGACAGAAACACAGTGGTCAGAAACACAGTGGACAGAAACACAGTGGTCAGAAACACAGTGGACAGAAACACAGTGGTCAGAAACACAGTGGACAGAAACACAGTGGTCAGAAACACAGTGGACAGAAACACAGTGGTCAGAAACACAGTGGACAGAAACACAGTGGTCAGAAACACAGTGGACAGAAACACAGTGGTCAGAAACACAGTGGACAGAAACACAGTGGTCAGAAACACAGTGGACAGAAACACAGTGGTCAGAAACACAGTGGACAGAAACACAGTGGTCAGAAACACAGTGGACAGAAACACAGTGGTCAGAAACACAGTGGTCAGAAACACCCTGGTCAGAAACACAGTGGTCAGAAACACAATGGTCAGAAACACAGTGGACAGAAGCACAGTGGTCAGAAATACAGTGGTAAGAAACACACTGGTCAGAAAGACACTGGCCAGAAACACCCTGGTCAGAAACACAGTTGTCAGAAACACACTGGTCAGAAACACATTGGTCAGAAACACAATGGTCAGAAACACAGTGGTCAGAAACACATTGGTCAGAAACACACTGGTCAGAAACAGACTGGTCAGAAACACAGCGGTCAGAAACACACTGGTCAGAAACACAGTGGTTAGACACATACTAGTCAGAAACTCATTGGTCAGAAACACACTGGTCAGAAACACAGTGGTCAGAAACACAGTGGTCACAAACACAGTGGTCAGAAACACAGTGGTCAGAAACATAGTGGTCAGAAACACACTGGTCAGAAACACACTGGTCAGAAACACAGTGGTCCGAGACACAGTGATCAGAGACACAGTGGTCAGAAACACAGTGGTCAGAAACACAGTGGTCAGAAACACAGTGGTCAGAAACACAGTGGACAGAAACGCAGTGGTCAGAAACACAGTGGACAGAAACACACTGGTCAGAAACGCAGTGGTCAGAAACACAGTGGTCAGAAACACAGTGGTCAGAAACACAGTGGTCAGAAACACACTGGACAGAAACACACTGGTCAGAAACACACCGGTCAGAAACATACAGGTCAGAAACACACTGGTCAGAAACACACTGGTTAGGAACACAATGGTCAGGAACACACTAGTCAGAAACACACTGCTCAGAAACACACTGATCAGAAACACACTGGTCAGAAACACACTGGTCAGAAACACCCTGGTCAGAAACACAGTGGTCAGAAACACAGTGGTCAGAAACACTGTGGTCAGAAACACAGTGGTCAGAAACACAGTGGTCGTAAACACCCTGGTCAGAAACACAGTGGTCAGAAACACAGTGGTCAGAATCACAGTGGTCATGAACACACTGGTCAGAAATACACTGGTAAGAAACACACTGGTCAGACAAACACTGGTCAGAAACACGGTGGTCAGAAACACACTGGTTAGAAACACACTGCTCAGAAACACACTGGTCAGAAACACACTGGTCCGAAACACACTGGTCAGAAACACACTGGTCAGAAACACGGTGGTCAGAAACACACTGGTTAGAAACACACTGCTCAGAAACACACTGGTCAGAAACACACTGGTCCGAAACACACTGGTCAGAAACACACTGGTCAAAAAAACACAGTGGTCAGAAACACACTGGTCAGAAACACTGTGGTCACAAACACAGTGGTCAGAAACACAGTGGTCATAAAGACACTGGTCAGAAACACAGTGGTCAGAAACACAGCGGTTAGAAACACAGTGGTCAGAAACACAGTGGTCTGAAACACAGTGGTCAGAAACACAGTGGTCATAAACACACTGGTAAGAAACACACTGGTCAGAAACACAATGGTCAGAAACACAGTGGTCAGAAACACGGTGGTCAGAAACACACTGGTTAGAAACACAGTGGTCAGAAACACACTGGTCATAAACACAATGGTCAGAAACACACTGGTCAGAAACGCAGTGGTCAGAAACACACTGGTCAGAAACACAGTCCTCGGAAACACTGTGGTCAGAAACACACTGGTCAGAAAAAAACTGGTTAGAAACACAGTGGTCAGAAACACAGTGGTCAGAAACACAGTGGTCAGAAACACAGTGGTCAGAAACACAGTGGTCAGAAACACAGTGGTTAGAAACACACTGGTCAGAAAAAAACTGGTTAGAAACACAGTGGTCAGAAACACAGTGGTCAGAAACACAGTGGTCAGAAACACAGTGGTCAGAAACACAGTGGTCAGAAACACAGTGGTTAGAAACACACCGGTCAGAAACACACTGGTCAGAAACACACTGGTCAGAAACACACTGTTCAGAAACACATTGGTCGGAAACACGGTGGTCAGAAACACAGTGGTCAGAAACACAGTGGTCAAAAGCACAGTGGTCAGAAACACCGTGGTCAGAAACACAGTGGTTTGAAACACAGTGATGAGAAACACAGTGGTCAGAAACAGAGTGGTCAGAAACACACTGGTCAGAAAAACTTCGGTCAGAAACACACTGCTCAGAAACACAGTGGTCAGAAACGAAGTGGTCAGAAACACAGTGGTCAGAAACACACTGGTCAGAAACACAGTGCTCAGAAACACACTGGTCAGAAACACACTGGTCAGAAGCACAGTGGTAAGAAACACAGTGGTCAGAAGCACACTGGTCAGAAACACACTGGTCAGAAACACAGTGGTTAGAAACACAGTGGTCAGAAACATGCTGGTCAGAAACACACTGGTCAGAAACACAGTGGTCATAAACACACTGGTCAGAACACACTGGTCAGAAACACACTGGTCAGAAACACACTGGTCATAAACACACTGGTTAGCAACACTGTGGTCAGAAAAACACTGGTCAGAAACACAGTGGTCATAAACACACTGGTCAGAACACACTGGTCAGAAACACACTGGTCAGAAACACACTGGTCATAAACACACTGGTTAGCAACACTGTGGTCAGAAAAACACTGGTCAGAAACACAGTGGTCAGAAACACACTGGTCAGAAGCACACTGGTCAGAAACACAGTGGTCAGAAACACACTGGTCAGAAAGACACTGGACAGAAACACAGTGGTCAGAAACACACCGGTCAGAAACACAGTGGTCAGAAACACAGTGGTCAGAAACACAGTGGTCAGAAACACACTGGTCAGAAACACACTGGTCACAAACACAGTGGTCAGAAACACAATGGTAAGAAACACACTGGTCAGAAACACACTGGTCAGAAACACAGTGGTCAGAAACACAGTGGTCAGAAACACCCTGGTCAGAAACACAGTGGTCAGAAACACAATGGTCAGAAACACAGTGGACAGAAGCACAGTGGTCAGAAACACAGTGGTCAGAAACACCCTGGTCAGAAACACAGTGGTCAGAAACACAATGGTCAGAAACACAGTGGACAGAAGCACAGTGGTCAGAAATACAGTGGTAAGAAACACACTTGTCAGAAACAAACTTGCCAGAAACTAAGTGGTCAGAAACACAGTGGTCAGAAACACATTGGTCAGAAACACAGTGGTCAGAAACACACTGGTCAGAAACACAGTGGTCAGAAACACAGTGGTCTGAAACACCCTCGTCAGAAACACAGTGGTCAGAAACACAATGGTCAGAAACACAGTGGACAGAAGCACAGTGGTCAGAAATACAGTGGTAAGAAACACACTGGTCAGAAAAACACTGGCCAGAAACAAAGTGGTCAGAAACACAGTGGTCAGAAACACATTTGTCAGAAACACAGTGGTCAGAAACACAGTTGTCAGAAACACACTGGTCAGAAACACACTGGTCAGAAACACACTGGTCAGAAACACAGTGGTCAGAATCACAGTGGTCAGAAACACACTTGTCAGAAACACACTGGTCAGAAACACACTGGTTAGAAACACAGTGGTCAGAAACACACTGGTCAGAAACACACTGGTCAGAAACACAGTGGTCAGAAACACACAGGTCAGAAACACACTGGTCAGAAACACAGTGGTCATAAACACAGTGGTCAGAAACACAGTGGTCAGAAACACAACGGTCAGAATCACACTGGTCAGAAACACACTGGTCAGAAGCACACTGGTCAGAAACATACTGGTCAGAAAGACACTGGTCCGAAACACAGTGGTCAGAAACACACTGGTCAGAAACACACTAGTCAGAAACACAGTGGTCAGAATCACAGTAATCAGAAACACACTGGTCAGAAACACAGTGGTCAGAAACACACTGGTCAGAAACAGACTGGTCAGAAACACAGTGGTCAGAAACACAGTGGTCAGAAACATAGTCGTCAGAAACACTGTGGTCAGAAACACACTCGTCAGAAACACAGTGTTCAGAAACACAGTGGTAAGAAACACACTGGTCAAAAACACAGTGGTCAGAAACGCACTGGTCAGAAACACAATGGTCAGAAACACAGTGGTCAGAAACACACTGGTCAGAAACACACTGGTCAGAAACACAGTGGTCAGAAACACAGTGGTCAGAAACACACTGATCAGAAACACAGTGGTCAGAAACACAATGGTCAGAAACACAGTGGTCAGAAACACACTGGTCAGAAACACACTGGTCAGAAACACAGTGGTCAGAAACACAGTGGTCAGAAACACACTGATCAGAAACACAGTGGTCATAAACACAGTGGTCAGAAACACAGTGGTCAAAAACACAGTGGTCAGAAACACACTGGTCAGAAACACACTGGTCAGAAACACACTGGTCAGAAACACACTGGTCAGAAAGACACTGGTCCAAAACACAATGGTGAGAAACACACTGGTCAGAAACACACTGGTCAGAAACACAGTGGTCAGAAACACAGTGTTCAGAAACATTGTGCTCAGAAACACAGTGGTCATAATCACAGTGGTCAGAAACACACTGGTCAGAAACACAGTGGTAAGAAACACAGTGGTCAGAAACACACTGGTCAGAAACACAGTGGTCAGAAACACAGTGGTCAGAAACACACTGGTCAGAAACACAGTGGTAAGAAACACAGTGGTCAGAAACACACTGGTCAGAAACACAGTGGTCAGAAACACAGTGGTCAGAAACACACTGGTTAGAAACACAATGGTCAGAAACACAGTGGTCAGAAACACAGTGTTCAGAAACACAGTGGTCAGAGACACCCTGGTCAGAAACACAATGGTCAGAAACACAGTGGACAGAAGCACAGTGGTCAGAAACACAGTGGTAAGAAACACACTGGTCAGAAACACACTGGCCAGAAACAAAGTGGTCAGAAACACAGTGGTCAGAAACACAATGGTCAGAAACACAGTGGAGAGAAGCACAGTGGTCAGAAATACAGTGGTAAGAAACACACTGGTCAGAAACACACTGGCCAGAAAGAAAGTGGTCAGAAACACAGTGGTCAGAAACTCATTGGTCAGAAACACACTGGTCAGAAACACAGTGGTCAGAAACACAGTGGTCAAAACACAATGGTCAGAAACACAGTGGTCAGAAACACAGTGGTCAGAAACACAGTGGTCAGAAACACACTAGTCATAAACACACTGGTCAGAAACACAGTGGTCCGAGACACAGTGGTCACAAACACAGTGGTCAGAAACACAGTGGTCAGAAACACAGTGGTCAGAAACAAACTGGTCAGAAACACAGTGGTCAGAAACACGGTGGTCAGATACACAGTGGTCAGAAACACAGTGGACAGAAACACACTGGTCAGAAACGCAGTGGTCAGAAACACAGTGGTCAGAAACGCAGTGGTCAGAAACACAGTGGTCAGAAACACACTGGACAGAAACACACTGGTCAGAAACACACCGGTCAGAAACACACTGGTCAGAATCACACTGGTCAGAAACACACTGGTCATAAACACAATGGTCAGGAACACACTAGTCAGAAACACACTGCTCAGAAACACACTGGTCAGAAACACACTGGTCAGAAACACACTGGTCAGAAGCACTCTGGTCAGAAACACAGTGGTCAGAAACCACTGACCCTGACCCTGACCCTGACCAAGAGACTTGCGCTGTGGGCTTGACACATAAGCATCCTTGTGCGAAGGTGACTGATCAGCTGTGTTGCTTCCCAGAAGCAATGGACTTTCTTTCTTGGAAGCTTCTAAAACAACCAAGATGTGCATGGAGCTAGGATCGAGCTCATGACCTTTCACTTGGCCAAATCAACAAAATGGCCAAGTTAACCACTCACCTACATGGTGTACTCACAGGAAATATCTCACATGAGACAGAGCATAGTTGAGTCACCCTATAACAAATCCAGGGGTCATACCTCCACAAGGGGTAGAGCATTCCTGATCCGTCGTACAAGACTGAACAAGGGGCGAACATATTCAACAGTCAGAAACACAGTGGTCAGACACACACGGGTCAGAAACTCACTGGTCAGAAACACACTGGTCAGAAACACAGTGGTCAGAAACAAACTGGTAAGAACACAGTAGTCAGAAACACAGTGGTCAGACACACAGTGGTCAGAAACATACTGGTCAGAAACACGGTGGTCAGAGACACAGTGGTCAGAAACACAGTTGTCAGAAACACAGTGGTCAGAAACACACTGGTCAGAACACACTGGTCAGAAACACCGTGGTCAGAAACAAATTGGTCAGAAACACAGTGGTCAGAAGCACAGTGCTCAGAAACACAGTTGTCAGACACCCAGTCGTCAGAAACGCAGTGGTCAGAAACACAGTGGTCAGAAACACCGTGGTCAGAAACACAATGGTCAGAAACACAGTGGTCAGAAACACAGTGGTCAGAAACACACAGGTCATAAACACACTGGCCAGAAACACACTGGTCAGAAAAGCACTGGTCAGAAACACAGTGGTCAGGAACACACTGGTCAGAAACATGCTGCTCAGAAACACACTGGTCAGAAACACACTGGTCAGAAACACACTGGTCAGAAACACACTGGTCAGAAACACAGTGGTCAGAAACACACTGGTCAGAAACACACTGGTCAGAAACACAGTGGTCAGAAACACAGTGGTCAGGAACACAGTGGTCAGAAACACAGTGGTCAGAAACACAGTGGTCAGAAACACAGTGGGCAGAAACACACTGGTCAGAAGCACAGTGGTCAGAAACACAGTGGTCAAAAACACACTGGTCAGAAACACAGTGGTCAGAAACACAGTGGTCAGAAACACACTGGTCATGAACACACTGGTCAGAAACACAGTGGTCAGAAACACACTGGTCTGAAACACTGTGGTCAGAAACACAGTGGTCAGAAACACAGTGGTCATAAACACTCTGGTCAGAAACACACTGGTCAGAAACACAATGGTCAGAAACACAGTGGTCAGAAACACACTCGTCAGAAACACAGTGGTCAGAAACACACTGGTCAGAAACACAGTGGTCAGAAACACATTGGTCAGAAACACAGTGGTCAGGAACACACTGGTCAGAAACAAAGTGGACAGAAACACAGTGGTCAGAAACACACTGGTTGGAAACGAACTGGTTAGAAAAAAAGTGGTCAGAAACACAGTGGTCAGAAACACAGTGGGTTGAAACACACTGGTAAGAAACACAGTAGTCAGAAGCACAGTGGTCAGAAACAATGTGGTCAGAAACACAGTGGTCGGAACACACCGGTCTGAAACACACTGGTCAGAAACATACTGGTCAAAAACGCAGTGGTCAGAAACACTTTGGTCAGAAGCACAGAGGTCAGAAACACCGTGGTCAGAAACACAGTGGTCAGAAACACAGTGATCAGAAACACAGTGGTCCGAAACACAGTGGTCAGAAACACACTGGTCAGAAAAACGTTGGTCAGAAACACACTGGTCAGAAACACAGTGGTCAGAAACACAGTGCTCAGAAACACACTGGTAACAAACACACCGGTCAGAAACACACTGGTCAGAAACACTCTGGTCATAAACACACTGGTTAGCAACACAGTGGTCAGAAAATCACTGGTCAGAAACACTCTGGTCAGAACCACAGTGGTCAGAAACACGGTGGTCAGATACACACTGGTCAGAAACACACTGGTCAGAAACACAGTGGTCGGAAACACAGTGGTCAGAAACACAGTGGTCAGAAACCAGTGTCTGAAACATAGTGGTCAGAAATACACTGTTCAGAAACACGGTGGTCAGAAACACAGTGGTCAGAAACACACTGGTCAGAAACACAGTGGTCAGAAACACACTGGTCAGAAACACAGTGGTCAGAAACACACTGGTCAGAAACACAGTGGACAGAAATACACTGGTCAGAAACACAGTGGTCAGAAACACACTGGTCAGAAACACAGTGGTCAGAAACACAGTGGTTAGAAACATACTGGTCAGACACAAACTGGTTAGAAACACAGTGGTCAGAAACATAGTGGTCAGAAACACAGTGGTCAGAAGCACAGTGGTCAGAAAAACACTGGTCAGAAACACACTGGTCAGAAACACAGTGGTCAGAAACACAGTGGTCAGAAACACACTGGTCAGAAACACAGTGGTCAGAAACACAGTGGTCAGAAACACA
>SZWC01005312.1:0-14064 GCA_023375785.1 Penium margaritaceum
TGTATATGTATATGTATATGTATATGTATATGTATATGTATATGTATATGTATATGTATATGTATATGTATATGTATATGTATATGTATATGTATATGTATATGTATATGTATATGTATCCGTATATTTATATATAGGTGTGTAGTTATATGTATATGTATATGCATATGGTTATGTTTATTTATATTTCTATTTAAATTTAAATTTAGAAGTATTTTTATATGTACATGTACATTTATACATATGTATATGAAGATGTATATGTAAATGCATACGAATACACATATTTACATGCATTCAGAAGTTTCTATGAATATATGTCCGTAATACTGCATTTTTATGTGTATTTATATGTTTATGTACATGTGAAGTTTCACTCATACGTATATGTGCATGTATATGTATAATTACATTACATGGACATATACATGATTATGTGTATTTACATTTGTATTTATGTTTTGTTACATAATAAAAAGCATTATCCATTATTTTTTCCCTTTTCATGCTCTATGTCAAGTTTGGTTAAAATTGGGAAGTTAACTGTGAGTATTACGGTTCAATGGAAGGTTTTGTTGTTGACTTTTCTTTGGCTTCCAGGGGTTTTTTCAGAATTAGTAATAATCCTTCTGAGTTTAGGTATTGTGACGAACGGGATAGATAGGCATTTTCACTAAAAAGAGATTTGTCGCAAGCATCTATTTTTGAGGGACTATTCGGGTTGCACCACATTGGCGCCTGAGCACACAAACTGTGTGGTCAGTGCAGGGATCGACTGGGGGGCTGGGTCGGCGAAACGTGTTTCTTGACGCCGAGCCCCATAGGCCCGTCGATCTCGGGCACACCGCCCGAGATCGACGCACAGCCTTGTGGGCTTGGCCGTTTGGTTACATCCAAACGCGCCTTGAAAAAAGGTGCCGATCGATCCATCCCCTTCCCCCCCAACCCCCCGGAACGCACCAGCTGTCTGATCTTCACACGTCAGGCGTCGCACTTGCTACTTTCGAGCTTGTCGGAGCATGGTGAGACAACGGGAAAGAATCGCAGGATCTGTAATACGGCAGCGAAACATCGGCCATATATGTATGACCTCGTCGTCAAGTCATTGCAGTAGGTTCAAACAGCAACAAAGTTGGCCAGATCTGGAAGTCGACCTCCAAAGTAGGCTAGATACGTAAGAGGATCAGGCATGACGGCCGTAGACATAAGAGAATTTAATAACATTGCCAGATCCGTAAAATGGCCCTCTAGGGACCCCCCTAATCCTTCGAATCCAAGTTTGGATGTCGAAACGCGCCTAGCTACACCACTGGTGTCCGAAGCGGAAGACCCCGGCAGGACAGAGGACTTTTCAGAACATAGTTGACGTGCAAGAACGATGCGTACGAGTGAAAGAAACGCTTTGTCGAGGAGTATCCATCGGGAGTTGAATCCACTGCTGGAGGAGGACCTTCCGCAGAAAGAAAAGTTCGGTGCAGAAAGCGTCTTAACAACAATTTCCGTCAATGACTGAACATTCTGGATGCTGCAAATGAAACTTGAGACGCATCTCCGTAAAAGCATAAACCAAGTCGACAATGTCGTCAAAGAAACGCAAGAACAAATGAACTTCAACTCGGCGCTTATAGAGCAACAAAAAATCACAGCATATATTTGTGACAAAAATGATACTATCACGGATTATTCTGGTTTCAGAGTTTGGACGATGGTTTCCATTGACAATCTGTTCGTGAACGGCCAACCTTTTCTTTAGAGGCTTTTGTCTTTCGACGTTGCGCACTGAATATAATCGCCACTATCGTATGAGGTTTTGAAGGCATTGATGGTATCGGGTTCTCTCTTGACCCTGATGCATATATTGAGCATAAGACTGACGTGGATGAGGTATTCAGCTGAAAGTTAAATTGTCGACGAAAGCGACGACGTTTTGGTTCTACATTCTAGGAGACTTCCGTCCTCGCTCCTCGCCGGCAGGCAGGACGAGGCCGTTTTGTCGCTTTTGGAAGTGCTAAGTCAACCTTGGCGTGTACTCACGGGAAGACGAAATCCGGAGCCATCCCAGAAACAACTGACCCTCTAGGACCCCGGCATTTTTCCGGCATTATTTCGTTGATGATTCAGATGTGAGGGGTAACTACCACCAAGGCAAATCAGGTTATTGAACCCGTCACCCCTTCCCACGGATTAATGGAGAATGTTTTTATTTTGATATATGAAGATGGAATTCAGAAGAATTTTTTTTCTTAAAAACTAAATAGTAAAATATCCTCATGCAAAAATTTGTTTAACAAGCGTTTGCTAAGGTTCACACTTAAACGAAACACACTCTCTACTTTTCATGTTTCTTAAAATGTGGCTAGTCCAATTTTTCTTAATCGGATTATTTTTTGTATCCAATAAATTTATTAATTCTTTCAATCTCAATCGAGGTTCAACAGAGGTTTTCGGCATTGAACAACGCAATGGCCTTAAGGACTTCCCTTAAGATTGATTATATTATCATTATAAAAAAATATTCCCTAAAAAAACAACTGGAAGTGCAAATTGATGTACGGATCATTGAAAATAAACATTTACAGGGTTATTTTTCATAGAACCACAGTGACATGCGCACATGGACAAGTGTTAAGGAAAACTAACTTAGTAGTTACACCATAATGACATTTAATGAAGCCAGATTTTTGGATTCAATCGACCCAAAGGTACTCCCTCGTGTTTTTTTAGAAAAGGGGCAAAGATCTTGAGGGGGTATGAGATCAAGAGGAATGAAGCAAGGTAAGTTGAAAGCTAATAAGGGAAGTTACACGATAAGAAATACCAACTGTCTACACAAGACGGTATGATCCTGCTCATACACGGGTCTGTACCCTAAATCACGCGCATTGAATCAATAACTACATGGACCTATTCCATACAAAGGAGGGGACTCTTGATGCCTCCACTTTAGAACGTTTTACACAATTATACAAACTTACATACCGTACTGATTCTCATATTAGTTAATTTTTGGGTTCCCATTTTAGTGTTGCTATATTCTCCTGGTTTTGGGACATTTAGCTTTTTTTTTTTACTGTTCAACAAGGACGTTAAAAAAAAACATGCTTTTCCACTTTCTCCCATGGTTCACATTTGGGATGTCCTAGGCACTCAACACCTCCAAGAAGTGCGCTTTGAAGCTCCAAATTTCAAATTACACTCCGATATATCGTTGGCTAATATCACAGGTGATTCTCTAAAAAACATTATAGTTTTTTATGGAACGGATGGGCGAACAAAAAGGATATTCTGAATGAATGAGGCTTTCAGTACAGTATGCAAGGTACCTGACATAAGACAAATTGGCTCCCACATATAGTGGTTCTTGTCGCTACAAAAACACCATTTGACGTGTATATGCATGCAATGGCACGTACTGGGTTAACATAACTCTACTTGGCTCCCACGTGAAAGTGGGTGTGGCCGCTACGACAAGTCGTTTAACATGCACATGCAAGCGATGACCTGGAAGGAGGCCAACATAAGTCTTCTTTGCTGCCACATGAGTATTTTGCATTGGTAAGACAATAGTACATGCAATAGGCTCATGCACGCAATAGAACGCAAGGGCACCATGAGACTATTTGGCTCCCACAAGCGGTTGTTAGGGACACCAAGAGGGACGTGGCTGAAGGTGATCAGTCATGGTAAAAGCATGATTGTAGAACAACACTATGCAAAGGTGGGATTGACGATCCTTAGAACAGACACGGGTGAGAGGGTATGGACATGAGATTGAATGAGCCCAGACGTGGTAGTGAGGGTAGGAAGGGCAAGCAGTTGATGATGGAGGTCGGTGTGGGTGGAAGGATGTAATTGGAGGCAGTAGAAGGTAAAAGGTCGGGGAGGGACGTTGGTGAAGAGGAGACGGACGAAGAAGGATGGATGACGAGATGATGTTGTTATCTATCCGCTTGTGGGTGTGAGATAACATGGGAGGAGGAGAATGTGGAACAATATGAGAAGGAATGGGAGTAGAGGGAGGACGACAAGTGAAAGGAAGAGGATGGTAAAAGGAAGGTATGCGAGGAGAAGGCAAGGGTGATGCAAGTAAGGTTAAGATGGAAACAAGGAGGTGAAGGGAACAACATGCAAGGATGGTAGAAGAAGAAGAGGGGAGGAATAACGGAGAGATGGTATGGAGTTGGTGAGGATGTTGAATGAGAGGGAAAGAAAGATGTTGGTAGAAGAGTAAAGGGGAAGGATGGAGGCGGACGTATCCAGGGTGGTGAAGGAAGGAGAACTGGTGGAGGCGGAGAATGGGGAGGATTAAGGAGAAGGGCATGGCCAAAGATTAAAGGAAAGATGGAGATAGGATGGGGGAGGGGAGAGGCATGCAGGTTGATGCAAGAGAGGTGGAGAAAGGGAGAAAAGTGGACAAGGCACAAGGAAAGGAGAGTGGAGATGGGCTAGTATGAGGGAAGGATAGCACAGAGGAGAGAGAAGGAACGATAGTGAGAGAGTGAAGGAGGAGGTCGACAGTAGGGGAGAGCGTGCAAGTTTCGGTAGGCAAGGACGTCACAAGAAGCATGTGCGTGAGAATAGAGATAGGATGAAGACATAGCACAGGACATGAAGATGCATGAAGGACCGCCTGGCCAACAACCTGGGTGGCAAAGGCGGGCATTTGGAGAGACGAATGTGTGGACATTACGACAGAAGGGGCATCGGGTGAAGTTTGCGAGGTACACACATGAGATGAAGACAAGGGGAGGAATTCCAAGCATGTATAGGGGCGGTAGAATATATGTAGAGGAGAGGATGAGGAGTAAACACCCACAGTAAGGGACCAAGAGCACATGGAAGAAGGGGTGGTGGAAGGGGGAATGGGCCACGAAAAAAGAATAAAGGCAATGAGAAAGGGACGTGAAGGACCGGAGAAGGGGAAGAGAGAATGGGGGGCAAGGAGTAGAAGGGCGAGCGATGAGAGAATGAAGGGAAGTGGGGAGCCTCCGTAAGGGGATGTGTGGGACAAGGAGAAAGATGATAAAGGGGAAGAAGTTGAGAAGGGGGAAGGAAGAGAGAGAGGGAGAGAGGGAGAGGCAATGATAGGAGGTGTTTGGAAACAGGGAGAGAAGGAGAAAGATAGAGAACTTTGAGATCCCCGCTTTAGGAGTGGTTTTGTAGATAGGACCCCTACATAGCCATAGATAGTATAACCTAGTACCTCCAATGGATAGGTCTACCCGCTGAGATCAACAGCTTTCCTATCATTCTCTCACTCATGGTTGTAAGTGTGTGACTTGACCTTAAGGTCAAAGAACCTCTAGAAAGGAAACATCTACAAGTACGAGAACAGGAGCGGGGCTTTCTTGGAGTCTTAGACGTTTGAGTTGATCCACACATGTGATGTCACTTCCTTTTAAGTTTTGAAGATTATCATAGCTGGATTTGTTATTTTGGGTCGGTGCTCTACGTTGTATTTGGAGTTGGACTCAAGGAACTCCATCCATCAAAGTTTTTTGATGGCCAAGATATGAATGGCTCTTGAGATATTTTAGTGTAAGGCCATGGATGCAAAGGACACGTTATTGGCATTCCAAAAAACACCGCGATGTCCTACACGTGTGCATGACCCCTTATATCCCTATTTTGTGAGCCGCGTAGTTCGGCTCTGGCCCGTGTGGTTCCATGACATATACGCAACTGGTTGTTTCCCACCATCGTTTTCTTCAAGGAGTGTGCTCTAATTACTTGATTCATCGCTTCAGTGGTCATGATGTAGTCCACCGTTGGATTTGCAAATTTTAAGGCTCACGCCGAGGTCACGGCGTCTTTCAAAGAGTTTAAAGCTTCTTGTTTTTAGTCATCCTAACTCCACTCGGTGTTTTTACGATGCAATGGCACTCTAGCATACTCCGGTACAAATGGACGATAGAAGTTACCGAACCTGAAAAGGCTTGGATGTCTTGGTCAATATTGGCCAACTAGCGACTTCCGCCACCTGATTTAGACAAGAATTAACATTACTCATTTGCTTCCAAGTCCTTATTCCTGGAATACAATGCATGGTCCACGTCCCCCACTTTCTTCCGCCCCTTGCTCCACTCCCTCAATCTACTCGACTTGTCACGACATCATCTGTGCCCCCCTCCTCAGTGTTCACTATTGCATCCATGTTCAACTTGTGGCATGTGCTTGTCTTGCCTTGCACAATAACCATGCTTGGGTCTCCTTTAAGAGCCCGCCATCAAACAACATTGTGTGTTGTACTCGTTCCAGAAGCTTGACACCGTGCACCAATGATCTCACGTTGAAACATGGACGACGACGAATGCAATAGATCGGCTAATTGCGGCAACGAGGAAGAGGACGTTGCTGAAAGACGTAGTAGGTCGATGATTTTTAGACTTGTTGGACGTGGAATTTGATGAGGGCGCCACGGTGGATGGAGTTGAAGTGTAACGACAAGTGTGCTTGAGGAACACGTAGCAGAAAAGAAGGATAGACACAGGCCTTTCTCACTTGATAAGGCCGTCAGTCGATCGATGGGGAGGCGGTTTGGAGGGAGGGGAGTGCTGTTTGAACGAAGCACCTCGTCAAAAGAGATGATTCACTTCAAGTGTTTGCATTCCAATAATCAAATTTCAACATCTAATGGTGATGAATGGATGTATGTTTGGCGGATAGATTAAAATAGAATTCAACACATGATTCACCTTCATCGACGAAAGGCGATTCAACTAGGATCCGCCATGCACGTTGCAGCCAATTCAAGGGATCGATGAAAGATGAAGGAATGTTTATGCGTTGATAAGTGAAGCATATTTTGTAACGACTGAAACACGACTTCACTTTGCTCACAAAATGCCACTCGAGCTCGTTACTTTGCAAACCGCCAACATGCTGGTGGGAAGGATTGATAAATCCACAATTTTGTGACTCTGAAACTCGGGCTAAGACAAAGTATAGTGGATGTTGGAGGAGGAGAAATGTGAAACATACGGAGTTTGACTTCAATCCCACATTTTTTTCCCTTCGTCGTAACCAGTGGGAAAAGGGGAGGTCACCTAGATACCAAAAAGCCCCCCAAATCCCAATCCCACAATTTTGATTGTGTACACTTTCCGCATACGTACTGTCCTCGCAACTAATGAACATCGTACCAAGTTTTTGAAGAAAAAGAAAAGCGGGTCCACTGTGGCTGGAAAAACAGCTATAATGTCCACAAAATGCAGATAATACTTCTAAGGGCCACTGTTTAAAACAAATACTTCGGATGTCCACCGTGCCAAAATTTGTATGGGGGGCAATGTAATTCTCCGCATGCCCACTTTTCACACCGGACAACGTAACATGACAGCATTGAAACAGGACCCCCAGGTAGCCTCGCGTAGTAAGGACAACATGGCAGTCGACAATGCCAGTAGACCACACATTTCCGAGATTCCACCCTGACTTGGTGTTATTGTCATTCTGGACTAGCATTGGTCCAGTGCATACACGTCTCTCCTAAGTGTCCAATGATGGAGCGCCCTTCACCTGCCTCTTACGAGCACCATCCATCCCGGGTAAATTTTGTGACCAAGCAAAGTTCACTACGTAAACTGTGGAAAACATCATTGACCCGAATAGTCGTACGTAGAACAAGGGACAGATCGCAAACTTGCAGTCCGCGCACGTTTGCGCTCAACCCATCAACGAGTACGACGGCCGGCCAGGTCCGTTCGTCCGGTCCTCAACGCCGTGCGTCGTGTGCCTCGCCCTTATTACGACCTACATTCTATGGTAAACCATCGCAAATCGTTCGGCTTGTTTCGATCCACCTGTCACACACGTAGGTTCCCGCATGCGAGGCCCATGCGCCACATAAAATGTGGACGGCGACATCTACCTACCTCGCCATAGGTTCAGCTAACCCATCGCACAGCCATGGCTACCGAGGAGGATACTAGTGGAGTTGCGAATGGGCAGCGTCGAAGGGATGAACACGGTGCATGGGGTGGAGAGGCAGCATTGCAGAGAGCTGCCATGTTGCATCCGCGGGAGGCCGCTGCTGCATGGGCCACCATCAAGGTTGAGTTTGACGATTGGGTAACGCGGAACGGGATGCCATCATGGACATCCACACCTCTTGAACCAGAAACCATGGTTTGGATCCTAGACAGGTGTATGCCCACTCCGTGTCCACCTAACACTCCTGATTCGTGGCAGCCTTGGTTGTACACAGAGCCATCCAGCCCTTAGTGAGGCAGAGTGTGGACATGCGTGATATGTGTTTTTGAATGTATTCGAGCAGTGTCCACTACAATTCTACCCTTTGAACCTCAATGTGTGCCAGATAGTGGACAAGTGGTACATTTTTGTACGATTTCTTGAAGTATTTGACCACTGATTATGTCTCCCTAGAGCCCTCTGTGTGGCAGATAGCGGCCATGACCCCTTGGTGAGGGAGTGGTCCTGCATAATATGTATGCACGAGTAAATTGTTCATATGTCCACTAATTTTCTATCCTTCCAACTGTAACCGTTGAGATAGTGGACATGTGGTAAATTAATGTACGGTTTCATGAACTAGTTGACCACTATGTATGTGTCTTGGAGCCCTCAGGTATGTCTAAGGGAAGCCCTTTGTGTGGCAGATAACCGCATGTACACTCATCATGACTAATTTCTTCAGTGTGGTCTGCGAAGTGCATTAACTGTTCAACAATACCTAGTTCAAACTATGGTGTACTGCCTGGTAGTGGCTGAAGAACAAAACAAAGCAATGTACTATTAATGACCAAGGTTACATCGCTTGTAATTAGTGACAAGGAGCATGAAACACAAGAGCGAGCAGACAAGTGAAATGACATTGTGTGCTACTTTGAAATCATCAAGCCCAGCAAAATAGAAGTACTAAGTCACATGTATTTATCCACAACTAAACGTACACGGGTAAGCCGTACACAAAACAAATGACTTCACAAGTTGGACACTCTGCACCTTCACTGAACTCTTGGCATGCATTATGGAAGTCTTCCCCAAAGGGGGGCACACACATGCCCGTGCATGGGTTGGCCACTTGATATCTGGCCTCCTCCACCTCTCTCTTGCCTAGGTTCAAACTGGCCATCTTGGAACACATGACTTCTGCATCCTTCACCGCACATCCCGTGTCGTGGGCCACATGTGATCTGACCCTGTGCCGGTGCAGTTTGAGCCTTGGTTGCCACTTAATCACCATCTTAAGCAGGACATGGATCTGCCTCACTTGCACAGAACACCGAAAGTAAACAAAACACAGTTGAGGTCGATGAATTCAAATGTTATGCACCATGGGTCATGAATGCATGTCTTGGATTACAGCATTACCTATGATCACATAGAACAACCTCTGCGCTTCCGTTTGCGTTGCGTTCGTTCCTCATCCTCAGACGAGTCCGAGTGGGAGGATCCGTCATTTGACTCCCACTCTTCCGTCTCAGTTTTCTCGAAGTCTGAGGCACTCTCCTCATCTGACCAGTCAGATGAGGAGGGATCGTTGTCTGTTGTGTTGCTGGGTGTGCCCGCTGGACTCCCAGGGTTGTCAACGTGGGAAGGGAATGCGGGGTCTGCCGCTTCACCCGCTCCTTCACTTTCAACTACGGCATCATGTACTGTGCTTGCTATTACTGCTGCCTCACCAGCTGCATCACCTGTTTCACCTATCGTGGCCGCTGCTGCAGTTTCTCCTACCTCACCCACTTTATCACCAGTTTCACCTGTCGTGGCCGTTGCTGCAGCTGCTCCTGCCTCACCCGCTGCATCAACAGTTTCACATGCTGTGACTGCTACTGCAGCTACGGTAGCCGTACCCACTGCATCACCACCATCTCCGTCAACACCTGTCGTTGCTGCTACTACACCTACTTCTGCAGAAGCCACTGCATCGCCTCCACGTTGTTGTCCACCATCACCTCGCACCCCGCGTCCCAAGGCAAGCTGTTTGGCACGAGCTGATGCAACGTTAGCTGGTGAGAGAGCAGGTGGGTTTGTACATTTCTGCAGGCCATGTCCAGCCAGTCCGCAATGGCTGCAGATGCGGTCCCTCTTGCGACGCTCGTACCGGTCATTGCGCTTGGACTTCAGCCTTCCGGCACCACACTTCTTTCTCGGTGGTCCCCACCTGTTGTCTGCGCACTGCACCTCGCGGAGATTCACCCCGGGCATGGAGTGACGGTACGTACGCTTCCACGCCATTCTCGTCAAGTGGATTTCGACGTACATCTCGGGGTTGACACCAACATTAAGCAGAAGGCTCACTATGTGCTGACACAGGAACCCGTACACGGCCCACTGGCTGCAGCTACACTTCTTGGCGTTGCAGTCCACCTCTCGCCCGGAGAGAGTCTTGGGACCCGAGACCTTCCGAGAGAGAGGACTGGCCGAGATGATGTCATACTCCCTCGCCTTCTGCGTGTAGTTCTTCACCTTTGCGTCCGCAAATGGGGCAAGCGTTGTGTCACAGTCATGCGTCATCTTCCGCTGTTCTGCAAACAACTTATGAACCCACACGTATAGCTGTGCAAAGCAGTGAAAGGGGTATAGATGGCGGAGGTCCATAATACGAGCGTTCAATGACTCCAGCGCGTTGCTTGTTGTGTGACTGCCACGCGCCACGGGGATGTTGACACGGCTCCACATGTCGAGCGTGATGCCGGGTTTTGCACCACCGCCAAAGATGTACTCCAGACCCTGTGTGGAGGCCTTCGCCAACTCCTCATGTGTGCGCTTGAACCTCCTAGTGGTGAAGGCATGCGCGAGGATCTAGAAGAGGTGCGCGGCCACACAACCCGCTTTGGAATTCACGTTCTCACGAAGGTGCTACGCACAGTACGTGTGCGTAGCACCAGGCATTTCTCGGGCCACAGCAGCAAGGAGTCCGGCGTCACGGTCGGAGATGACGGCTGTTCCACGATCGCTGGCCGTGGGATACGCTTGTGACAGCTGCTGCACGAACCAAGTCCAAATGTCCTCGTCCTCCTGTCCGCACAACGCCCACGCCATGGGCACCGAATGGCTATTCGCATGCCAGTACTGTGCAATGAGAAGAACCTGCTTGAACCCATTTTTCAGGAATGTCGCATCCATGGTGATGATGTGACGCACATGGTTCGAACCTTCCCGACAAGCCCGGGGCGCCACAAAGATTCGGCGAAACTGCTTCTTCTTGTCTTGCTCTACACACGCGAACGTCCGGGGGTCCACTCGCTTCAGCTACCATGCATACATCGCATGGGGACGGTCGTAGAAGACACGGATTTGTAACAAATGCATACACGGATGAGAAACAAGATCGAGAGCAAAACATTACTAACCTCCGCGATGAAGGCTGGGAAGAGGGACCACGACAGAGTCTTCTCGCCCATAAGCTTCTCTTGGGCCGCCTTCTTCACACGGTACACCACCGGGTAGTGCACTTTCTCCCCCGTGCGAGCCTCAACGATCTGTTGCAGCGCCTTTGTGTCGGTCGACGGCTTTTTCTTGATGGCCTGCTCGATGTGCCGCAGCACCCGTGCAGCCCGACGTGCCTGGTCGCCCTTCTTGGTGGTGGGGGAGTACTTATGGCCATCCACAAACTCGATGACGGCAACGTTGTTGTGCTTGCACTGAAAGTGCTCCTTCAAGAGCCATGAGCAGCCTGTAGTCTTCCATAGTCCGCAGCGGACTTCGAGGCAAGTTGGCTCACTGTGGGCCCAAGAGACCGGCATGTTGCGGTCGACTACGTAGTCTTGGATAGCTTCGCGACGGGCATCCATGTTGCGAAAGGCCCGTCCACCCGGGAAATCTGTGCATCTTCCTTTGCATTTGCGTGCACGAGCAGGAGCGGCTTTGACATCTTTGCCAGTGTTCTCCGGCGGTGGGCCGGCATCTCCTCGTCAGACGATCCTGTAAAGAGGACATGGACGGAAAGATTTCAGGCACATGTATGGAAAATGTGCACAAGAGATACTGGTGTGGGTTCGCAAGCGGACAGCGTACTTCGACGTAGTAGGAGGTCCAACCCCGTCGGAGACGACGCCATGTCTACATACAAGTGGGTTCAACCCACCCGCATGGTAACCACGAAACGGACGGACACGTTGACTTCCTCTTAGTCGCATCGTGCCCTTGTCAACACGGTCTGGGGAGCGCGGAGTCATGCGCTCCACGACATTGACATGATAGTTCCACTCGTGTTCCTCCCGCTCAGTCCAAAGGAAGGAGGACTCAGGGTGGTAGCGGGAGACAAGGACCTCGGGAGGATCGTCGTCCTCGTCGTCCGGGTAGTCGCCTCCGGTGGCATAAAAAGTGGCGGCCATCTTGGCCAAAAGTGGGTATAACAACGTATGTCATGTGTCGTAACATGCACCATACCCACCTTTTGCACTTCAAAAACCCACCCGTTGTTGGCGCGAGGAGGAGGGCCATCCCGGAGACAAAGGCCCGTTGCGACGGAGTGGCAATATTGGAAGTACATGTCGAGTACACATCAACAATGGCTCAACAGTCACGACCCCTGCGGACGACAAGAGAAAACGTCCACATGACATGGCGGTTGGCCGACTTACCATGACGAGAACTGTCGCAAACCATGCATGCAGTGTGAAGAAGTGCAAGATGGTGACCAAAACTATTAATCCTATCATGCACCTGGGTCATAACCACCAACGAGGGGTGGCACGTCAGGTTCGAGCGAACGACGGTGACAGCATGTGGTCTGTCCTCGAAATATCTGCCAATTGGCGCCGTTGGCATGTGGACGAGAAGTGGCAACATCCACCTGTCAAGATATCGCGTCCTCGGGATATGCTACGATTAGAGTCCGTTCGTGTGTTGTCGAGGTCGACGGCAACGACAGCAACATGCAACATCATGGCACGTTCGGCGTCGCTGCTGCATGTTCGGCAAGGAAACAATGTGACGTTTGTTTTTGCATGTGAAAGATTTCATGCTTTTGTCGTTTGTTCCGAAGTTCAACCCCCCTGATGAAAGCGTGAAAGAAAGGAGGGAACAAGAGTTCACTTTTACACATCTTTGTTCTGTGGGAACTTGTGCTTCAATTGAAGACACTCGAAAGGCACTTGAGTCGGGCGTCAATTCGCGAGTTGTAGAAATGGTGACTAAATTTTCTGAAAAGAAAAAATATTTTTTTGGATACCCACAGTCGTCGAACTAATTCGTATGGAACCGGTGTAGCATGAATCTGTTAACAATAGTGGGTGCGCCATGCATGGCCTCATGCGGTTCGAGAAAAGTGGGTACAGCACGCATGTTTTGTGTAAAGTGAGTACCGTGTCCTAAATGTGCGAGAACTGGCCAGCAGAAAATTCGGAGGCCCAAACAGTGGGTATAGCGGAATTACCGATTTTGATTACCTCTTCTCATAAATCGGGAGGGGAAGTACCCAAACCTTCAAATCAGGATCATAATCAATGGCGCCGGTTCAACGCCTGTCTTTTCCACCAGGAGGCAGGCTGGGCCGCCATGGTGCATAGTCATCTGCGATGCAGGCACCGGCGGCAGTAGCCGCAGCAGTAGCGGCGGCTTGTGCAGCTGGCCTTCATCGTCTTCCCACCGTTCACGTCTGTCGACTGCCGTTTGCTTCACCCTCCCTCTCCTCCCTACGCGCATTCCCGTGCTCCACTCAGGCTGAGTCGCGCGCCACCTTCCCCTTATCTACCGCTTCACACCTATCCACGCTCCTTACGACATCCCCGTCTGCGTGGCCCCGATGGCCCTTCACCCGCCAGCTGCAGCTGCAGGCGTCGCAGCAACAACAGCAGCAGCAGCGCCACCAGCTGCAGCAGCAGCAGCAGCAGCAGCAGCAGCACGATGAACAGCCACGACCTGCACGGTCTCGGGGCTGGACGGCTCCGCTGGTAGAGTTGGTGTATGAGGACGACGACATGCTGGCCGTGTGCAAGCCTCCTGGCTTCATGGTGAGTGCTGGCGTGGGTGACAGTAGTCATGCCTCTGAAACGTCTCGCACAAGTGAAGACTGGTGGTATGCCGTGGTGTGCCGTGGTGTGCTGTGGTGTGCTGTGGTGTGCTGTGGTGTGCTGTGGTGTGCTGTGGTGTGCT
>SZWC01005312.1:26482-50759 GCA_023375785.1 Penium margaritaceum
CCCCCCCCCTTTTTTTTAGGCTTTTATAGATGGTCCAGGCAGAAAACACCTTCCACTGGTGGGCTTGCAGGTGGTGGGCGACAGCGTGCACGGCAAGGGCCGCGACAACAGCTTCTTCCGGCAGACCCACGGCCTGCCCCCGTCCCGCATGTTCCTGCACGCCTTCCGACTGTCGCTCCCAACGCTGTCGCACACCGAGCTCCCGGACGTGGAGGGCGTCGCAGCGCAGCCTGGCCCCCATGCTGAACCGCAGGTGGACGTGCGCAGCAGCATGGGGCAGAGGCATGCAACGGGTCCCGGCCTCCCTGAGAGCACCTGTCTCCAGCTGGAGGCGCCGTTGTGCGACGACCTCGCAGCTGTTGCGGCGTCGCTTGAGGCGGCAGAAGCGGCAGCCAGCAGCGAGCTGTAGCGGAGGCACATGAGAGGGGAGGCCCGCGATCTTTCAAAGCACGCGGAAGCCAGCGATTTCTCGTGGTGTTTGGTGTGTTGCGAAAGGGTTCTGCCTCGTGGGCCGACCCTGACCGCATGTGCACGACATCAAAGGGGGCAGGGCGCGGATAGCATCCTGCAGTCATTCATGAACGGTGATTTTTCATGTTTGTTGCAAAAGACCCTCAGTGAAAGTGAAAGTACTAGTTCTGTATTGTCGCGATGGATAACACCTGCGAGGAAAGAAAGGGGGGGCTGACACTTCTGCAAAATGCAAGCTACAACAACCATGTCCTTAGGAACTTGGTGATTTTTCCCATAGCATGTGGATGATTAGGATTGGGGAACCGCCTTCAAAAGTGCTGACAGCCCTGCTGGGTGTCTGCGATTCTGATCACTTTGGATGATGGGAATGTGGGAGGAACGTGGATGTTTGCAATGTGGTGTCCTAGGGCTTGTATGCATGTTTGCTCTAGGTTATTTGTGACGAATGCCCAAGGAGTGAATCGTGAAACAATGCACCATTTCCAGAGAATGAATGTCAGTTGTTCCAACTTAGCGCCAACTCTTGGTGCGTCTCATTGCTGCTGGTGTGCTCTTCAAACAGTTGCTCTTTGTCATGAATGACACCAGCATGAAGGTCATGTTGCTGACGGTTAGCATGTTAAATCGAGATCGAGACGAGATGTCTCGATCTCAAACTCATTTTTTCTCACTTCGGTACGAGATGTCTCGTACTCGGTACAAAGGACGAGAAAATCTCGGTCTCGTACCGATTTGCATCAGGCTTGTCTCGGTCTCGTCTCGGTCTCGCTCACGCCCTTGAAAATCTCGCTTTTGCACCATTGCGAGGGGCGAGGGAAATGACGCGACGAGCTGTCAGAACGCACCCACTTCGCGACCACTGCACTTTTGACCACGAGGAACGTTTTCGAAAAGAACTTAACTGAAAATATTTTCCTGAGCAAACTCNTCGATCTCAAACTCATTTTTTCTCACTTCGGTACGAGATGTCTCGTACCGGGTACAAAGGACGAGAAAATCTCGGTCTCGTACCGATTTGCATCAGGCTTGTCTCGGTCTCGTCTCGGTCTCGCTCACGCCCTTGAAAATCTCGCTTTTGCACCATTGCGAGGGGCGAGGGAAATGACGCGACGAGCTGTCAGAACGCACCCACTTCGCGACCACTGCACTTTTGACCACGAGGAACGTTTTCGAAAAGAACTTAACTGAAAATATTTGCCTGAGCAAACTACTAAGTTCATAACTCAAACCCAATATTCCTAAGTTGAGATGTACCTCTTTTGCTACCTCGCCTGACAGTTGTTACGTCTCGACCACTGGTTACGACACAGTTCCACGACTTGTCGGCGCCCCGACATGTGCAACCAGCTGACGTGGAGATAAAAAGATGATACGAAGAGCGAAAAGACTATTGTCAACGATGTGGAAAGAACAGTTTACTAGTTAAACCTACTCAATGACTTAGAAATTCATTGGTTTGTTTGCGAAAAAATAGCTACGTCGTGTTTTGTAATGTTAATGTTGACCCTCCGCGATTGTTTCCAAAGAGTGTGGGTCGCGTCCTTGGCACACGTGGCAGGTCTAGAGAGAGAGAGAGAAAAAAAAAAGCGAGAATCACACTGTGAGACGAGATTCTCGTCTCGATCTCGCATGACATGTGACGTGTCTCGGTCTCGTCTCGTCTCGCGCGAGACAATTCGAGATTGTCTCCTGTCGAGCGGTACGAGACAATGAGACGAGACAAAATCGAGACAATCGAGATCGAGACGAGTCTCGATCTCGATTTAACACCATTAGCTGCTGTCCTAATGGCGACCTCCGTGGTTGGCTCATTATGCCTACAACCTTGGCCTCAAGCCTGTGCTCAACTCTTTATGCCACACCTTACTCCCCTCAGATCAAGTGCTCCAGCCTCAGAATGTCAAGAGTCGCGGGGCTTCTTCGTGCCCCTATCTTCTCCATTGCAATGGAAGATAGGGCCTACGGTGTGGTTGTTGGTTGACTACAAGACACGCAAGTGACCTCTTGACTCCGCCCACATGCACACACCATCACTACAGGTGACTAAACCGACGTAAAGCTCAAAGGACACACATGGTGGACTATGCATCCCAGGCATCTCAACCGGGTGCAAGATTGGCGCGAGCTACATGATGTTCAGCTGAGAGCAGAATTGTTGGTTTCAGCATGGTGTGATTAGCATTTGCTTAGCAAACAATGGAGAGTCACCCACAGGGAGACATGGATCCACATACTCTCGTGGTCGATGTGGTTACTCTTGTGTTGATATGCATGCCTAGATAGGAGTGTCGGTGTTAAGCTCCTGGTTGCTGATCCTACGGGGCCACACTCTCGGTTATACCGAAGTATGAGAAAACCACGGCGGCATATCGCGAACCGGTTCGGTTCGACCCCGGGGTAGGAGCCAGGCCCCATATAGTGTTTCGCGTGGGTGGCCCGGTTGACCGGATGCTATCACCTAGCTCACTTCTTACTCCCTCTTATCCTTCTTGGCTCTTGCTAGTTCCTCTACAAGGATTCTAAATCCTTGACTTTGCCACCACCATGGCTCTAGCGTGAACGTCTGTTGCATCTTGGGAGGCTTCAGCTAGCAATCTACCATTACCTACAGTGGTGCATTGTACTCCCAATTTCCATTGCTTGTGGAAGTATGCTAGAATATGCTCTTAGTTTGTCGCAGAGGTATCGTCTAGGCGTCTCTTTGTCAAGCGCCCCACAAATGGTCCAGAAACAGATACCAATCGGTCTTTAGAATCTCCGACATGTTGCACACCAAACTCTCGAACCAGGTGCTTCTAGACACATCACAATTGGATGACTTCGGATCCTGTCTCCCTTCTCTTCTGTAAGAAAGGAAACCCGAATGGTAATGCTAACTATAGATCTATCTCCCTCCTTTGTGTGGACTGCAAATTCCTAGGAAAGCTGATGCACTTGCCTTATGGAAACTCTTCCTTGCATCATCCATTTATACCATATTGTTTACAATCTCAAGAGGAACGTCCATCACGCACTCATGTAGCTCCATGAATTCAGTCGTTATGCCACATGCAGATCGTTTCTGCTCTACTTCCTCTCACAAAATCCTTACGATGTATGACTCTTGCAATCAAGACTACCTCTAGGCAACTCCTTTGCACCCTGGGCCTTCCCCCTAAAAACTCTTTCATCACCATAACCATGTGTGTTTCCTTGTTAGTGGTCCTCAGATGAAGGACAAATTATGTCCAGAGTGCGTCAATCGTGCATGCTTGCAAATCCTCGTATGTGCTTGTTGAATGGAACTCACCTGGTTATTTAGAAGGGAATTCCATCGTCCCACACCTTTATAAATCCTGCACTGCCTAAGTTAACGATGTAATACTTGTGTTTTCATCCACCAACAAAATTCATGCAACCCATTGCCTTGGGAACATTGTTGTGTATACGTTCAAATGCATGAATTATTAGAAGATTCAAATCATCTTCATTGGTTTGGTTCTAGTGCACAACCTCACTAACTTGTTGTGAAATCTAGGCTGGTGTTCGAACTCGTGTAGGCAATCGACTAATTAGGACTTGGAACCGTTGTTGGGTGCAGTGAGGAGGTTGCGCATGGTAGGTCAAGGCATCCACATGGTGTTCCTGTATTGTAGTATTCTATCATTGGCTCCATCGGTTACTACCTAACATATGGGTGTTTCCAACGTCAACCTGTGGCAGTCGATGGCATACAATGGACTTGTCCAGTTCAACAGTCCAGTACTTGTTGATGAGAGTTAGTTTGCTACAACTGCTTGAACTGCTGTGTTTGCATCCATTTCATAAAACAAAATATTTGCATCCATGTTTTAGGTTGTTGTCAGACCAAGAAGGCTCACCAAGACATGCTGTAAGCCAGTTCTTTTTGTATATGTCTTGCTTAATCGTTTTCTCTTCTTTCAAATGGCTGGTTATGTGAGCAACACGTGCTTCGTTACTGCTCTTGTACTTGTGCGGGAGGGGTCTCCTCACAAGTCCCATTGCTCGTGGCAACCTAGTTGTGCTATAGTTGTGGCCTGATCGTGTCCTACTTACATCCTAGTTACAACTTAATCATTTCCAAGTTACACCCCAATTGCGCACTAGTTGCTCTCTAGTTGTACCCAAATTGCATACTTTTCATGTTGAATTTGTGCCATGTATGTGCCTTCATTGCATCCTCATTCTGCCTACTTCCACCCTTTGTACGCATCACATTCACCCTAGTTATTCCCTAGTGCACCATGTTCTTGTAGTGGTTGCACCAGGTTTTTACCATAGTTGTGCCCTTCTTGTACCCTATATTTCCTTTGTTGCACATTAGCTTTACCCTAGTTGCACTCTACTTATGTGATCCTTGTACCATGGTTCCATCCTAATCTTCCCCTAATAGTGATCAAGTTACACCCTAGTTGAGTCTTAATTACTCCCTGGTTGCACCATTGTTGAATCCTACCTGCGCCCTACGTGTGTCCTACTTGTGCCCTTCTTACACCTTCATTGCATCATAATTGCATCCCATTTGTGATGTGGTGTAGTCCTAGTTGTGCCCTGTACATCCTATGGTTGTGCCTCACAAAACCAAGGTGTCTAGTCAGGTTGTGCCCTGATTGTGACCTAGTTGCAATCTAGTTGGACTCTCTTGGGCCCTGCCAATGTCCTAGATGTTCCTCACTTGTACTATATGTACACATTGATTGTGCCTTGGATGCACCCTGCTTGTGCCCAAGTTGCAATGTAGATGTGTGCTAGTTGTGCCCACATTGCATCTTGATTGTATCCTTGTTGTAATCTTGTGCAGCCCTAGTTACGTCCTTGTTGTTGTGTGTGTCGTACACAGCTTACGGTGACCCCTCGGCTCATGTCCATTCACGTGCAGATCCCTGAGACTGGCAACGGTGGCAGAAGACTGGCGGCCGGCGGCGACGGGCGCCCAGAAGACTTCCGTAGTTTTTAGATTCGGCTGCATCACAGCACGTAGACGTGCAGCCAATCAGGATGTAGATCTCATCGATGCGGCCGTTCTGTTTCAAACGGCTCATCGTTCTGACGTGTCTGCAGGGAATTATGGCCAAAACTGTGTTTCTGCCACTCTCTTGTCCTGCTAGAAAAATAGCGCCCTTGTGCGTCGCGTGTGTGTGCACTAGGTCCGTGACACTATTTAGGTTGCCCAGACCTCAGTTGTTATCTCTCTCTGTATTTTTCAACATTTGCAGCTTCAGACACTTGTGTTTGTGTTCCTAGCCAACCCCTTGCTGCTCTCACCTCCACCTCTGTGTGCTAGTGAGTTAGTTGGCTGGCTTGTACTGCCACGCCAACTACAGCAGTGCTAGGAAGCTATCTTTCATGGTATCAGAGCGGCGAGCCAGTGCTCGCACACCTGCATAGCAGAGGCGCAACAACCGCCGCAGCAGTGAGCGACCGCAGCCGTTGCCTTGAGGAGCAGCAGTAGCAGCGCCCCCTGTCTCGGCGAAAGGTCCTGGGAGGACCCACCACCGTTCCGACCGTTTTTTTAATAACTTCGCGATGACTTTTTTACAACTCCGCGGCGACTATTCCGCGGTAGCAGCAACTACTCTACGCTGCTCCGCAGTGCTCCGCGGCTCAACAGACACGGCAGCTCCGCGGCCGCAACGGAACGCGCCGAGAGTGTCGCGGATCCATCGCGATTGCACGCGGCGTTCCGAACCCGCCACTCAGCGGTGGCAATTCTGCGGCAGATCAGTGGCGCTCCGCGGTGGATGCGCGGATGCTCGAACTGCTCCGCGGCGTTTTCGGAACACACCAGGGGACCCGCTGTTGCGAAGTCCGCGACAGCTCCGTGGTGACTCCGCGGTCGACAGACGCGGAGGCCCCGCGGCCATCGCGGAACACACCTACGGAGGTGCCCTCGCATCTCGCATTACTCCGACGCGTTCCGCGTCGACTCGACCGCGGTGGCAGCGCACAGCACTTCACGTCAACTCCGCGCCGACGCGACCAACGCGGCCAGGATCAGCCCGAGTCATTCCGCGACCATCCGCGGTGAACTTCCGCGGTGAAGTGTACCGCGGAGGGGGTCCACGGAGGAGTTCCGCGGAGAGGGTCGGTGGAGGGGCTCCGCGGAGGTAAGTTTCTGCGGTAAATCATTCCGCAACAACACAAAAACAAAAAAAGGGAGAAGAGGGGGGGGAGAAAAGGGGGAACCTTCCGGCATGCCGAAGCTTACCCCCTCCAGCGTCGCTGCCGACGCAGCTGTCGAGGGCAGCACCGTCAGCAGCCAACGTCGACCACCGCCGTCATCACCACAGCGGCAGTAGCAGCAGCAGCCGCTGCAGCAGCAGCAGCGACAGCAGCAGCCACCGCCGCAACAGCAGCAGCCGCCGCAACAACAGCAACAGCAGCAGCTGCCGAGCCCAACAACATTGGCGCGCCAAGTACGTGCACTGGCTGACTTACAGGCGAAGAGTCGCAAAACTTTGACGAAGCAGGTTGCCGAGCTGCAGGACCTGATCAGGGGCTTACTGCCCCAGCAGCAGCAGGTTCAGCAGCAACAGCAGCAGCAGCACCCGCCCACAGACCCAAATGAAGACCATCTCACTCACGGCGGCAAAGTAGACGAGGCTGCGGAAACCCTCTCTGACTCTGGCGAGGAGGGTGAGGAGGAGATGCTGCGAGCACGCCTCATCCACCTAGAGGCACGCCGCAGAGCGCGTGAGGCCAATGCCGCCCTCCAGGGCACAAGCTCCAGCGGCGACGCTGGCCTGAGCTCATCTCGCCGCCCTCTGAGCTTTGAGGAACTGGCTCTGAGGGCCCGAATTGGCAAGGGGATTACCTCCTCCATGCCCGGTCCCGTAGTGACTTCACCTGTCGCTCTGCCGACAGTCAAGCCACCCAAGTGGTTTGAGTCGGACCCGCCCGTCTTCCGGCCTGGGAACGACTTCAAGTCCTGGGAGCCGCGCTTTCGCATGTGGGCTATGAGCGAGGGAGTCCTCGCCTACTATCTCACCCCATATCAGGCATCTGACCCCGCCCAGACGCAGATGGCAGTCCGTGCCGCCTCCGGTCTAATGAAATCCGCCCTGGACTTCACCAAAGACTTCAATCGGTTCCTTGGCGATCCGCTGACCGGCTCGGGATCAAACCCTCGAGAGGGGTGGGCACTAGCTGTCACTCTTTTTGAGGGCGCCACCTTGGCCCCGACGTCCCAGCGCCTTGCCGACTTCAACTCCCTCTGTCAGACTGCTCAGGAGTCTACAGCTGACTACTGGCACCGGGCGATCCAGTTGTACGAGAAGTTGGGAGACGACGCCCCTGCGTAGTACTCCGCCATCCAGATCATCCTCTATGGCATCCATCTAGACTACGCACGCGTCTTCAGCAACTTCAACCAGACTCTACTTCGCGACCTGGCGAGCGACGGGACCCTGCTACGCTGGGCCACCCTCCACTTCCTGGAGGTCACTGATATGGATGCCGTGAACCGCGCTCGCCGCAGCACAGCTTCAGCTGCAGTTGCCGCCGCATCTCCCTCCCCGCCATCTACAGCTATAGCGGCTCCATCTCAGGGGAAGAAGGGTCGTAAAGCGTCTGGTGGTGGTTCCAGCGGCGGGACAAGCAGCGGCACCAGCACCAACAGTGTCAGCCGTAGCAGCAGCAGCGGGAGCAACAGCAGCGGCGGCGGCAGCGGTAGCAGCAGTTGTAGCAGCGGTTCCGGTAGCACGACGGGCCGACGGCTTGTGTGCTTCAACTGTGGAGGTGACCACCGCTATCCCGACTGCACTCGCCTCACAGGCCCTGTTCCGTCGCCGAGTGGCACGTTGGCCCTTATACACGTGTCACTGATGCCACCTGGGTTGTTGACTCTGGTGCCACCCACCACATGACGTGTCGCCGTGATGCCTTCGTCGTCTTGCACCATGTTGGCACTGTTCGCTCTGTTCGCACTGCAGCTGGCCATGAGGTCCCTGTCCAGGGTGTTGGGGTTGTGCAGTTCACTGGGCCCGCTGGTCCCATATACATCTCCGATGTCCTCTTTGTCCCTGATCTGGAACTCAGTCTGCTGTCTGTCCGTGCATGCACCAAGATGGGCCTGGGTGTCACGCACATAGCTACCAATGCTCGCATTTTTGTGAGTGACACCGAGGAGACCGTCCTCAATGGGACAGTCGTCGATGATCCGTACCACATCTCTGGGTTCTGTGCGAGCGTACCCCCTTTGCCTCCGTCTCCCAGTGCCCGTGTTTTTGTCGCTGGTGCTCTGTCCCCCGAGCATCATCGTCTCCTATATCAACGCCTTTGTCATGTGCACCTGGGGGCAGTCGACAGAATGGTCCGCACTCAGCCCGCTCTCGGTCTTGATGCAGCGTCCTTCGAGGCGCCGCCCACGACCGACTGCCTGGCCTGTGCTGAAGGCAAAATGCACCGGTCCACCTATCCTGCATCTGTCTCCAGGGCCCGTCGGCCCTTGGAGCTTGTCCACTCCGACCTCATGGGTCCACTTCCTATCGAGTTTCAGGAGGACCGCGGTCGCTACGTCCTGACGTTGACTGATGACTTCACGTGCATGCGCAGGGTCTACAGTCTACGACAAAAGAGCGATGCCGCTGTTGTCGTCCGCATTTGGCTAGTCATGGCCGAGCGCCAGTCTCCCCACCGCCTTCAGACCTTTCGCTCGGACCGCGGCGGCGAGTATCTCGGTGACATGGCCCGCTCCTTCACCGAGCTTGGCGTCTTCCACAACCTCTCCGCCCCCGCCACCCCCAAGCAGAACCGTGTCTCCGAGCGCTGGAACCGCACCATGGAGGATGCAGTCCGTGCCATGCGCGCGGACAGCACCGTGCCTGAGGCCTTTGCCTTCGAGGGCATGGCGTACATGACCTGGGTCTGGAACCGCATTCCCCACGGCCCCCTCCCAGGTCACCGCATGCCCTACGAGCTATGGTACGGACGTCGCGCGGACCTGCGCCTGGCCCGCGTCTGGGGCGCCCTTGCCTGCGTTTGGTTCACACCGGAGCAGCAGGGGAGCAAGCTCTCCCCGCAGGGCCGCATCTGCGCCTTCGTTGGCGTCGCCCTGTGGTCGAAGGCTTGGAGGTTCTAGGACCCTGAGCGACGCCGCATCGTGGAGTCACGTGACACTCTCTTCTTCGAGCATCTCGCCTTCCGCGACCTTACTCGCATCCACGCTCTACGCGCTGCTCATGCCCCTGGGTGTCCCGGACCCCGTAGTGTGGGGGAGGCTCCTGGCACGGTTGGCACAGTGCCCCCGTCCAGTGCGGTCACTCTGTCGCCGGCACCCCCGGGGTTGTCCCCAGCGGTTGTGCCCACCGGCACCCCCAGTCCCGTCCCGTCTGTGGCTCGCTCCTCAACCCCCGACTCTCTGCTCTCGCCCGTGTCTGAGTCTGCGTCCGAGTCTGCCTCCGCGTTTGAGGCTCTGTCTGAGCCTACGCCTGCCTCCACCTCTGAGGCTCAGACTGACCCTGCGTCCGCATCCGTGTCTAGCTCTAAGCTGTCCTTGCCTCCAGCCGCGGACGCGCCTGCATCTGTCGTGGGCCTGCCCCCAGCTGATGAGGCCACGCCAGCCTCAAGTGGCGCACCTGCCGTGGAGTCAACACCGGCGTGTGAGTCAACGGCAACCACTGCTCCCACCCCGTCGGACCCCTACACACGGGCACCCAGCGGACGTCTCTGCCCTCGTCCCACATGCAGCATCGTCAGCGGTGACCCAAGCACGAAAGCCCTCGGCCTGAGTGCTCACGGTTTTGCTGAAGTTCACCCTGGCTGTGCCACTGGTATGGCACTACTTGCTCATGAGCGCGGTCCGGGTCGTACGCCGCTGAGTCCATGGTGACGGTCGACCCTCCCTCTGCGGCGTATGCCCTGGCTACACGCAGTGTGCCAGTGCTGTCTCCCGATCCCACCAGCCTACCAGAGGCCTTGTCAGCCCCAGACGCTGAGCAGTGGCACGCTGCCTGCCAGACTGAGCTCGATGCCATCCGAGAGCATGGCGTCTTTGAGCTGGTGGACTTGCCAAAGAACCGTAAGGCCACCAAGGCCAAATGGGTTCTCCGCAAGAAGCTAAAACCAAACGGTACTGTGGAACGCTACAAAGCGCGCCTGACGGTAAAAGGCTTCTCTCAGGTCCCATACGTGGACTACAGCGAGACCTTTGCTCCTGTTGGTCGAATGACGACCACTCTCACTCTGCTGAGCCAGGTGGCATAGCACGACTGGGAACTCTACCAGATGGATGTCAACAACGCGTTCCTGAAGGGGGACCTTGAGGAGGAGATCTACATGGTCCAGACACCCGGCTTCGAGGATGGTGCCGGTCGCGTGTACCGGCTACGGAAGGCCTTGTATGGCTCGAAACAGTCAGCTCGCTGCTAGAATCAGGAAATCACCAACACGCTGAGACGAGCTGGGTACGTTCAGAGTGATGTTGATCCATCTCTGTTCCTCGCACAGTCCCCAGTACCGCTCGCTGCCAGCCTCGTCTACGTGGACGATCTTCTGATCGCCTCGCCCGACCTGGGAGCAGTGAACGCTGCCAAGGCCGTTCTCACCTCGGCCTACAAGATGAAAGATCTTGGTGAGGCCTCTGTCTTTTTGGGGATGGAGATCGTGCGCGACCGTGTCCACCGCACACTCCGTGTCCATCAGGGACGCTACGCAAAGACTGTGGGGGAGCGCTTTGCCGACCTCCTCGCTGCCGTCCGCACGACCTGCACGCCCATGACCCCTTAAGGGCAGGCTGCCCTAAAGGTGGATGACCCTGCTGACCTGGGGGAGCTAGTCGACGTGACCTTGTACCTGCGAGTCATCGGCTCGCTCATGTACTTGTACGCCACCACGACACGGCCCGACATTGCCTTCAATGTAAACCTGCTCGCCCATTTCTCGCAGGCTCCACGCCAGCGAACACTAGAGGCAGCAGTCCGATGTGTGCGCTACATCTTGTCCACCGCACGCTTCGGCCTGTGCTTTCGCGAGCAGGTGTCCGTTGTGCTCGATGGGTATACAGACAGTGACTGGGCGTGGATTCCAGACGACAAGAGCCGCACCGGCTACGTCTTTCTCATTGGAGGCACTGCAGTGTCCTGACGAAGTGGGAAGCAGGGTTACATCGCACGCAGCACTGCTGAGGAAGAGTATGTTGCCCTACGCGTCGGTGCAGCGGAGTGTGTCTGGCTCGTCCGTCTGTTGCGTGAACTGCGTCAGTCCATTCCCCCCGTGGTCCTCTAGTGTGACAACATGAGCGCGGAGGCCAGCGCCAAGAACTCAGGTGTGTTCCATGCACGCACAAAGCACATCAATGTCGAGCACCACTTCGTGCATGATCTGGTTGATCGTGGTGAGATCCGAGTCATCCACGTGAGCACTGAGAGGCAGTGCGCGGATTTTCTGACCAAGGCTCTGGGTCGTTCGAAGTTTCATGCGACCACTCGCTCCGTTGGACTCTGCCCCATCCCTGTTGCAGGTTGATTTCTCATGTGCCACCTTGCATGTGACGTGCCTGCTGCCTGCAGCGTATGTGCGTTTCTTGCTCTGTACAACGTTAGTGTCTGCATGTGCATGGACGTGTTTCGCCCTCCGGTCATGGGGGAGTGTTGTTGTGTGTGTCATACACAGCTTACAGTGACCCCTCGGCTCATGTCCATTCACGTGCACATCCCTGAGACTGGCAACAGTGGTAGAAGGCTGGCGGCCGGCGGCGACGGGCGCCCAGAAGACTTCCGTAGTTTTTAGATTCGGCTGCATCACAGCACGTATGCGTGCAATCTATCAAGATGTAGATCTCGTCGATGCGGCCGTTCTGATTCAAACGGCTCGTCGTTCTGACGTGTCTGCAGGGAATTATGGCCAAAACTATGTTTCTGCCACTGTCTTGTCTTGCTAGAAAAATAGCGCCCTTGTGCGTCGTGTGTGTGTGCACTAGGTCCGTGACACTATTTAGGTTGCCCAGACCTCAGTTGTTATCTCTCTCTGCATTTTTCAGCATTTGCAGCTTCTGACACTTGTGTTTGTGTCCCTAGCCAACCCCTTGCTGTTCTCACCTCCACTTGTGTGTGCTAGTGAGTTAGTTGGCTGGCTTGTACTGCCACGCCAACGACAGCAGTGCTTGGAAGCTGTCTTTCAGGCCTGACTACGTTTGAGTTATGCCCTAGGTGCATCCTACTTGCATCCTACTTGTGTCCTGGTTGTGCCCAATTTACATGCTAGTTTCTCGTCATTTGTGTCCATGTTACGCCTTAGTTGCACCCTAGTTGTGCCCTAGCTACGCCTTTATTTGTGTCCTAGCTACGCCCTAGTTCCCTTCAAATTTCACCCTCATTATTTCCTAATTGAATCTTGGATACACCCTTGTTGTGCTCTAGTTTATTCTTACTTGCATTGAAGTTTTGGCATAGTTGCATCGTCGTTATACCCTTGTTGCATCCTAGTTACGTTATAGTTACACCCTAGCTTCACTATAGTCACGTCATAAAAGTTTCTTCGTAGAGTCTTGATTACGGCATAATGTGGCAGTAGCTGTCAATGAATCTGGAAATTTACTGTGCCCTAGTTGTGCACTCATTGCACTATATTTACAAAATCATTGCATATTCCATTTACCCTTTATTCACCCTATTTTTGCCCTAGTTGCACTCTGGTTACACCCTACTTGTTTCGTTCTTTCGTTCTAGTTGCATCCAGGTTGCACCATAACTATGTACAATTTACGACCTAGTTCCACCCCAGTTACATCTTAGCTACGCCCTATTTTCACTGACGGTGTTCACCATTTATGCATAAGTACTATCCTAGTTGCGGTCAAGATCAACCAAAACAATGCATTGATTACATGCTCGCCAGATCCTAAGTACAACCTAGTTATAACTTAGCTTGTTCCCTACTGACAACCTCAGTGCATGAGCGTTGTACCCTAGCTACTCCTTTATTTTTCCATACTTTCACTACATCAACCTCCAATTCGTGCTCTTTTTAATCCTAGCTACATCCCATATGCGCCCTAGTTGTACCCTCATGATTTCCCAGTTCCACCTTGATTGTATCGTAGTGTCACCCAAAGTTATCCCAAGTTGTGTCCTTGTTTCCTCTAAGTTGCACCTTAATTGTTCCCTAGTTGCACCCTAGTTATGCCCTAATTGTGTCCGAATCGTACTATGATTGTATCTTGTTTGCACTGTAAATGCACATAATGGCATTTTAGTTCTACTCAAGGCTCCTCCTAGTTACATACTATGTTTGCCTTTGTTGCTCTTGAGTTGTTTCCTCGTTATGTCTTACTTGCATCCTAATGCACCTTAGTTACACCCTATTTGTACCCTGCATAAGTTGTAGTTGTACCTTTACTGCACGTGAGGACAACAAATCTTCATCATGTTTGCGTTTTCATGTGCCTTACTTGCATCCAAGTTCCATCTTAGATGTACCCTAGTCGCACCCTGATTTTTTCCTAGTAACTCCCCAGTTGTGCCCATAGTTGCGCCCAATTTATCCATGTGTTTTACGTTGGTTTCACATTATTTGTGACCTGGTTATGGCTTGCTTGTACCCTTGTTGCTCCCAACTTATATCATAGTCGTGGTATGAATAAACCATAGGCATAACCTAGGTAGGACATAGGTTTTTCCTAGATGTCTCTTCATTACATTCTGGTTGTGCCCTATTTGTACCCCACTTGTACCCTACTTGCATAATGATTGTGCTCTAGTTGTACCCTGGTTATGTCCTGGTTCACCCCCTTTACATCCAGTTATGTTCAAGTTGTGCCATGATGGCACTTTGGCATACTTCAATTATGACCCCTTAAAAGATTGAACCATCGACTTCCATGGAAGAAACATACACAATGCACCTTCCTAAAAGGAACACTAGACTTGGGCTAGAATAATAGACCAACACATAACTTCCACGTCACATACATAGATGCTACCAGGAAACATCCCTACCTGAAAATAAACACCAACAACCAACAAGAAACAATACCCGGGACCAGAAGTTCCTAGAAAAAGGTTCAAATACCGTGTGATGCACCAAAACGAGGCAACAACATGAAATTCCATGAGGAAATACGTCGCATGAAGTCATCCTAGGAAAAAACAGGAAGCAACTACAACACAAAAGACATCTTCTTGAAGGGTTCACGCCAAATCATTTTCAGAATTACATCGCAATCAATTGTGTAAAGTATATGCTCAATGAGCAAAAACAAACCTTCCAAAACTGTTCCAAGAATGTACCATAAGATGTTCATGCAATACGTATTGTTTGGTACGTGCACAACGTCATCTTTGGAGTGGTAATTTGCTGGGGTTTTCCTGGGTAAAAGGGTGGGATACAAGGGGATGTGGATTTTTGGAAGGAAAGGAGAAGGGATGGGAAGGAACAAGGACAATTCTATTGAACATGAGTACGTCATTCGCGTTGTGGAGAGCACAAGTGTAATATGATGGGAATTGTGAAGGGAGGTGGATGTATGCTATTGGGGGAGGAGGGGGGTTGTCTAGGGAGAATGTATTTGAATGTGGTATGTGTTGTGGCGTATAACAGTGTGTTGTGGGGCCGGCATGATTCACTAGTTTACTCTATAGTATATATCATATATACACATCCCAACGCATGCATTTACAATCCCCTTCTTGTCTTCCCCCTTCCCTCTTCCCACAACACACACCCAGTAGCATTCACTCCTTGTTACACAACACACAAGTATACCATACAATACACAACACACATACATACCCAATAAACCATCTGTATAAAATCCTTCTCTCTCTCTCCCTCCATGTCACAACACACATTGACATTCACTAATCATGAAACAATACAAAACTGTTCTTTAAACTTCACATCACACATACATACACCAATACACTGTCCTTGTAAAATCCCCTCTCTCCTTCCTCCTCCCACTTCTATAAGACTCACCACTAGTAGTCACTTCCTTCCAAAAGAACAAATAACTAGAAGGACCAACAACAGGTCACTGTCAACGATACATTATACATCTTCTCTTAAGTGTACATTCTCAATATGCCAAACATGCCTTCTAGATATCTCTCAACAGTACAACATACATTGTTCACTAATTTATCATTGTTGTCCACAATTTTAGCTTTGAAGTGATGAGTGTGCTAGAGTTGGTGGGATTTTTTGGATGGAGAATGTGGAGTGGGGGGAGGGGGAGGATGTAGAAATCTATATGGATGATGTAGTCAAATGTGTATGCATCATTAATGCTAAAGAGTACACTAGTGCATCGTGGTGTGACCTTTGATAGGAAATGGGTATACATTGCTAGGGGGGAGGAGGAAAAAGAGGGAATAGTATGTTGCAATGTGTACACCTGATGTGTGCTGAGGAATTCAATCGTGTAATGTGGGATTGATTCACCAACGTAGTCCATAGTTCACATCACACGTACATATTCTAACCACTCGCATTCAGTCCTCACAATACAATACATGAGTGGACTCCACACATGCACCCTCAAATACACCAGTTCTATACAATATGTCTTCTCCGCAGTACACATCCACCGGCTCGCATTCCTCAAAATACAAGACACTTGTGCACTCCATAATAAACATAACGCACATACCTCCCATTACACTATCCATATACAACCTCCGTCTCCTCCCTCTAAAACATGTAATCACTAGCATTCACTCATTATAGAACAATACAGTTTTGTACTCCATAGTAAACATCACATATACACACCCTAGTAACTTTTCCCTAGACAATCCCTTCTCCTTCACATGACACATAAAGAGATCACTCCTCATAAAATATTTCACTGATGTACTCTTTGTTCTTTGTGAAAACAACACTCACATTATGCACTGCTTGATTATAGAATGAAACAACCACTGTTAACCATACCACACTTTCTTATGCCATAGTTAAGCCCTAGTTACAATCTAGTTATGTTGTAGACCTTCCCTAGTTGAGTAGTATATGCACCCAGGTTACACCCTATTTGTGCTCATGTTGCTCCTTACTTGCATCCAAATTATACCCTATTTTTTCCCTGGTTGCGTCCTAGTTATTCATTGGATGCATTATATATTCAACCTATTTTTTCCCCATGTTTATGCTAGTTGCGTCCTAAATGCGTCATAGTTGTATCCTAGTCTCACCCTTGTTTCCCCCTCCTTGTGGCCTCTTTACACCTTGGCTACGTCCTATCTTCGCCTGGTATTGACCTCCTAGTTGAGTGATATTTACCCCCTTCTTGGAAACTAATCGTGGCCTATTTGTACCCTAGTTGTAGGCTAGTTGTGCCTTGGCTATGATATACTTGTGTACTAGTTACCCCATATTTATGTCCTCGTTGTGGTTGGTTTCTATTTGTCCCTTTGTTCAGACCTAGTTGATCTCTAGTTCGATCATCAGTTCCCTCATAACTTGCCTTAAGCATTCCCTCGTTGCAAGCTAGTTGCTGCCAAAACCCGTCCTAGCCAGGAGCTTGGTGAGCTCTAGTTGTGTCCTTTTTCTGTCTTATTTGTACCCCGGTTACTCTCTACTTGTGCCCTTGTTGCTTCCTAGTTGCATCCTACTTACATCCGAGTAGCAATCAAGGTGCATCCTAGTTGTGCTCTAGTCTTACAATGGTTGCACCATAGTCATGGCCTGTTTTTTTCCTTGTCCTTCTCTCGTTGCACATCAATAATGCACGAGTTGTTCCCTTTTTTCATCCTACTTGCCCGCTGGTTTTCTTTGGTTGCAATCTGGTTGTGACCTAGTTGTGCCCTAGTTCAGCACTCATTTTCCCCTGATTATGTTGCAATTGCACAGTAAATGGATCTTATATACAACATACTATAGTAGCAAACAGGAGGTTCTCTTGATAATCCTAGACATCTTTTGCATTATGTTTGTAGATGCTTGGCCTTCTTTTACACTTGGGCCAAATAAATATCTTCCCTTTGTTTTTTCCTTGCCAAAGTAGTCTTAGTGTCATCTTTTAACATCGGGGGGAGCAAACTGCGTTAGCGGTACATGAAGAATAGTTATAGCATGCAAGCAAACTGTTTAACACATGCATATTCTGTCCTGGTTATGACCTGATTACATTCAAACTATGCCCTACTTGCCTCCGAGCTGTTGACTAGTGGTGCTTGCATGTGCTATGATTTATCCCTCATTGTACCTTGGTTTTGGCTTGTGTCTAAGTGTGACTTCTTCTTGTCCTAATCTTGTGTTGTTTTTATTGTGAATGTAGTTTAGTGGTGTCCTAGTTATACCCAAGTCATGCCATAGTTGGGTCGTAGTTGTGCCCTCTTCACATCGCATTTACATCTGAAATGCTCCACAGGTGTGCCCTTGGTGTGCCCTGTTTGCACCCTACTTGTGCCCTAGTTGTGCCTCAATTTTACCACTGTTGTTTCCTAAGTCCACTCTTGTTGTGTGAACATCTGCATGCGAGCTATGCCCTGATGCCTTTCAGTTGCACCCTGGTTGTGTCCTTGTCTCTCAGTTGTGCCCAAGTTGTGGGGCACAACTAGGGCACATATGACCTAGTCACCACATGGTTGCACCTAGTCGCGCCTTAACCCCATCCTTGTTTGGACCCATTTACTCCCTTGTTGTGCCTTAAAGGGACCGCGGTTACACCCTAGTTACATCTTGCTTTTGCCCTTATTGTGCCCTACTCGTTCCCTCATTGTCCGTTATTGTTCCCAACTTCCACTCATAATCTTTCATAGTTGTACGATCATTGTACCTTGGTTGTGACATGAATTATACCTAGTTTTGTATTTTTGTGTAATGAATGTGTCCTAGGTTTACCATCATTTTACATAGTTTATGATATGTTAACTTAACAAACATGTGAGTTGTGTCCTAGTTGCACCAAAGATGCACCCTAGTTGTCATCAAATTGTGCCATAAGCACAACCAAGTTACATGTTCCCTCATTTGGCCATAGGTGTGCCCTAGTTGTGACCTTCTTTATCCTACTCATGTCCTAGTTACAGACTCATTACACCCTTGTTGATGCCTGGCTTGGCCCTCGTATACCCAAGAAGAATCTTCTCCGTTCACTGGTTGTGTCTATTATGTTTCCTAGCTTGAGCTATAGATGCAACCTTGTTGAAATCCATGTGTGTGCTACTCATGGCCCACCATTCTTCTCATGGTATTTGTAGTATTTAATTTCTCTAATTTTGAAATATGTGATTTACATGACATGTTACTTGCATCGCGTTGCTTTGGCAATTCAAAATAGTCAATATCCTCTTTAGTTGTGTTAAAATAAACAAATGGCCAAGTCACGTTCATAGATGCGCATGATTTCCAAAAGAATTTCGCTGGTGTCGATGTAAGCAGGGGAAGGGTGGGGTTGGGGGAGGGGTCCACCAGCATGTTTGAGCTTTGAATTTTCAAAATCTAGCATTCCAAGTTGGTTAAGGATGTTGGAGCTTGTGTCGGCGGCGGAGGTTGCATATAAATTGTCCCCGTTTTCAAGATAATTCATACACTCGTGTTTAGCTTAGTTCTTTTTTAGAACAACATGAATTGAACGAATCAAGGTTTTTCTTATTTGAGAGACACTAAGATTCTTTTGAGCAAAAACTAGTCACAAGTTCAATGACGAGAAAGAAAAAAAAGTTGGATAGCTTGAGCAGTAGCTTGTAGGGAATTCCTTGCCACAGGCGACGTATTACAGTTCGTAAACTATTGGTTCTACAAGGATTGTTCGGACAATCCATCATTGTTTCTCCCTTGTGGCTCGCTAGTACTTGACTAGTCGTTCGCTCTTGTATTCTAGTTTTGTGTTAAAATCTCCCTAATTACACCCTAGTTGTACCCCGGTTTTAAACTAGTTGTGCCACACTTGTTTCCTTGTATTTGGCTAAATCCCTTGCTTCCTAGTTTCTCCCTACTTATGCCCTAGTTGGATCTTAGTTTTATCATGATCATACTCTGGTTGTGGTCTTCACTAGATGGAGGCTCCTCCTACCTGTTTGCGGTAATGATGTCTTTACACCAACCGATGCTCTTTGGAGAGCTATGAAACATCCAAGAGAGGCCACCGCTAGAGTGAATGTTAAGTTGTAAGAAGTGGGTTTTTTGTGACACGTGCATTGACACATTCTCATTAATTCACGTGGATGGCCCCCTATGTAAATTGTTTCACATGTGAAAAGTCGATTAAAACTAATCAAAATGCGTAGAAGAGTCTCACATAGGGCTCACCATTTGTTCAACCTGTGATGTAGGACTTTCTCACTTGTTAGGTGTAAGTCATCGGTGACATCGGTGAACGGATAAACTCCTGGTCAATGGTGATTGTCACACGTTATTCAAGTTATTTTTTAGAGCGGACTCTTTATATTGTTGCATATCCTTGGCATTTTCATATGTTACAGAAAATTGCCTCCCTATTGCCTTGGATGAGTCCCCCCCCCTCCAAAAGGAAGGGCCACGTCTCAGAGGGGCGAAGGCATGTGCAACCATTGGGCTTGTATGGTGTTGAGGCAACGCCCTTTTCCTAGTCGGTCAGGACTAGCGCGGGAGACAAATGGGAGGCTTAGCCCGGTGGGCCAAAACCACGGTGATCAAGGGTCTTTGGCCCTCAACCCATCCCATTCGCTACCCATAAGTCAAGAACCCACCCAAGCCATATGGCGTCAGCCTAACGCTACAAACGGGGGCCAAAAAGAAAAGAAAGGTAAGGGTAGAATGACTAGATGAATTCTTTTCAATGTGGTGATCATTACAAGTGTTGTATCCCTCTACACATAAAAAAAACCAAGCCTACGCGGTTCATGGACCATCAAAGACTACTACTAAGTCGCGTAGATTGAAGTTTTACACCAACCTATTTGGTTGGGGGAATAATGTAACACTTGAGAGAGGTTGTATGCTAGCGATGGAGCCAAATCTGGGATTGTATTTGTGGATTTGCAGATGGCACTAATGTTGTCAAATTCACATTGGTTGGATTGGAGGTCTCGTGTCCTCCCTTATGACCTCAGCGGTTCAATACTGCATGAAACATGGAATGTTTAAAGTATAGGAATTCGGGATGAATGCCTCGGTGAAAATCCCGTCCTTTTGCCTATTGCCTATCACACTAATTGGATTTTTAACGACGAGTACATGGAAATGAAGAATAGAATAACGTTCAGAGGTGAGTTTCACCCATTTTGGAAGTGGGTTCTTTGTGATAGGGTCTTGTCTTTCCTTCCCAATCTTTACGCGATCGAGTGTTGTTGCGACGGCTCAGGAGTTTGTCTGAAATAAGTTTGTCGGAAAAAAAAGGATGAATTGGTTAGATAACCCTGTCTTCCTCGTTGTCCTTATGAGAGGTGAAAGGTCATAGGAGGGAAACTAGCATTTGGACCTATCTCATTTCTGATCGACAGGGGACTCAAACCCGACAGAAGTGTTTGAAGTTTCAGGCCGACCTGAACGGTTGGACGGCCGCCTTGACGCTCCAGGGATTCTAGCCGTCCACGTTCCCTAAAATGTCAACGTGTTTGTGTATCCTTCATTGACGGTCCTCGGATCTGAACTTTGATGATGGTTTGATTGAATGATCTGTTTCTTCTTGTGTTTTATAAGGCCACATGCCAGTTGTAATCTATTTGGGAGTATTTTTACGAAGTTCTTTGTTTCCAAAACACGTGGATCCTGAAAAGCTTGCCGTTAGGGCAACGTACGAGGTGAAAGTTTCACGTCAGGTCGGAGTCTGGCACTGACGCGATTTATCCGCGGATGAATCTCGTGGTCATCCCTAACCGTCATATCTCTGACGGGTAACTTGTTTAAGTCAGTGTTCGCCATGCCCTCACATCGACATCGTTGCCGAGTATAATGGCAATAGGTCAGGTCATCGCCTCGGAGAAGTTTGCCAAAAAAAATGATAAATTGACAAAATCATCTTGGTTGCGGCTCTGTCCTCGTACGGGTGTTGTGCTCTTACACAGATAAAAAAATCTGAACCTACCCGATTCCTGGCTTACCGGAGACACAAACCTGGCTGCGCTGGTCGAAGTCTTATGCCGACCTGAACGGCTTGACGGGTTGCTTTGACACTCGGATGATCCATGCCCTCAGTGCTTGAGAAAATATCAACATATTTGTTTTGGCGCGAGTGGTCTCGCTAGCCTTGCATTACAGACTATGGTTTTGTACTTCGATTTTGTAATGTCTCGCTTGATTGATGGTCACAATCCTGCGTGAACTTAATCTTAAGAAATGTGAGCAAACATTATTTGCAGAATTCCCAGGCCGCTCACAAGGTCGACGTTCGCGTGGCCTACAGTGTGAGGCTTTCATGTCGGATCGGATAAATCTACCGACTAGATGGACCGGCATATGAAACGGGCTTTCATCGCTTGCCGTCACATTCTCGGAAGTAGTTTTTCAAACAGGAGCTTCCCAGGGATACCCGTCCTCGACGTCGCCGAATGTCGTGGCGACTGGTCAGAATGTCGCCTCACATAAGTTTGCCCAAAAAGAAAGCGGATAAATTGATTAGATGATTGGGGAGTGACCATATATCCACATAACTCTCGATACCTATCGCCACATCCACGTTCTCCACATTAACCACTCCATGACCATTTTGGGAACGTTTTGCTTATTTATTCATGCTATATCTAGCGAGCATGAAAAAAGTGCACTATATCCAAATTTGCACGCTATGTCGACGGCGGATGCCATCAAGCGTCAATATGCCGACGTGGTTAGACATGAGAGAAAAATCACAAACCCCTCTATAGAGGGGTTTGTGACTTTTACCACAAAGGTTTGCGACACTTTTGAGTGGGGGGACCGAAATACCCCATGCGTTGAAAGGGAACCTGCTGGGCCCCACTACCGCGAGGCCCAGCAGGAGCCCCCGAAAAAACAAAACCCTAAAACCCCGATTGTAACTTGGGGTAGGGTTTCAGAGTAGTTTGCATGGATAAAAATGGAACAAAGGCTTTTCACTCGATCACGATTCTCGTGAGGGAGGGGGGGGGGAGGGAGCGAAGAAAGGGGGGTTAACGCATCACCCCCATTGCTTCGCTCGATCAGCGACGTAAGTCGCCGATGGGGCATGGCCATGAAAATAGCGTTTTTTTACAACTTGCTGGATATGGCGTAGTTGATATTCAAGTTATGGATATCTCAAGCTTATGTTAGCGCTTGCGCAGACATATGAGCCATATCACTGATTAGATGATCGAGTTTTCATTGTTGTCCTTGTGAGAGGTGATATGTTGCCGAAGGCCACTGATGTTCGAGCTTATGTTTTTATTGTTGCCTGGTTCATATTTCACGCTACCCTCTTCCATCTCATCTGGCAAGAAGAGTGGGCAGACCCAACCTCCTCCCCATCCGACAAGATCATCGCCGCTTTTGGGACGGCCTTCCAAAAACACATTTAGCTCTTTAGGACCTTGCTCTCTCTAAAGAACTCAAAATGTGCACGGGTAAAGCTCAAAACCATCAAAGACGTCTTCGCCTCGTCCATCATCTCTAACTATTTAATCAATAAGGACTGCCGACTTGCCCTTAGCTCGTGCTTCACGCTCTGTTGGAAACATCCTAACCTTTGCCCTCAACCTTGATTACTGTCCTGGGGGCCGAGGCAGCTCCCGGGCGTTTTGGTGTTGAGTTAGCCCCCCCCCCCGCCTCAGTCGATCACGACCAGGGGTTAAAAAAAGGATAAATTGACGTCCGGACGATCCATGCCGAGGCTCTGACCTCATACGAGGTGTCCGTGTGAAAGTGCGTGGAAGCTTCCTAGCAACACAGCCGTTGACCGGGCGTCAGTGCCGGGGCAGACGGTGACGACAGTCACAGGTCGTACACACAACGGCAAGGGTTTGGCTAGGAGACACAAGGCACAGTGTCAGAATGCTTCAATATAGCATATGCAGAGAGGAGGTGTGAGAGCAACGGTACCTGTGGGGTGTGAAACAGGCTGAGCAGGCGGGATCTCTGGACCAACGGCAATGATAGCCGGGTCATCGAGTGCTGGAGATCGAGAGGGGACTCGAGCGGACACATCAGCCTGACGAGAAATGGTCACTGGCGGAGAAGTCTCCCCCATCCACCGAGGACCCTCACAGGAAGGGACATGAGCTACGGAGAGCGTTGTGATCAAAGCCAGATCACGGTATGTGAGAGACTCAAAAAACAGCGCGTCACGGGACTCAATGACACGACGGCGAGTGGGGTCCCAAAAGTGCCAGGCCTTCGACCGCGGAGAGATGCCGATGAAAGCACACAAGCGACCCCGGGGGGAGACCTTGGACCCCTGCTGGTCCTCGGTGTACCACACGGAGGCCAGGGAACCCCAGACGCGCGCGAGACGAAGATCAGCACGGTGGCCAAACCAGAGCTCGTACGGTGTAACATGATCCGGAAGCGGACCATGCGGGAGGCGGTTCCAGACCCACGACATGTAGGCAAGGCCCTCGAAGGCGAAGGACTCCGGGAGACCGCACTCAGACCGCATGGCGCGGACCGCATCCTCCATGGTGCGGTTCCAGCGCTCAGAGACACCGTTCTGCTGTGGGGTAGCAGGAGCGGAGACCTGGTGAAAAATGCCGTGCTCAGCAAAGAAGGAGTCCATCTCACCGAGGAACTCGCCGCCGCGATACGAGCGAAAGGTATGTAGCGTGTGGCGAGACTGACACTCAGTCATCACGAGCCAGAGCCAAACCGCAAGGGCGGCGTCGCTCTTCTGACGCAGACTGTAGACCCACCGCATCCGGGTGAAGTCATCAGTCAGCGTCAGAACATACCGGCCCCTCTCGGACAGGGACTCGACCGGGAGAGGACCAAGCAGGTCCGAGTGGACCAACTCGAG
>SZWC01005312.1:114105-125428 GCA_023375785.1 Penium margaritaceum
CTCACACCTGATGGGCAGGATGCCCTGAAGGTGGATGACCCTACACAGCTGGGGGAGACAGTGGACGTGACCTTGTACCTCCGTCTTATCGGATCACTGATGTACCTGGCCACTACCACGCGTCCCGACATCGCGTTCGCCGTCAACCTCCTCGCTCAGTTCTCGCAGGCTCCACGTGCGAGAGCTCTTCACGCGGCTGTGCGAGTGGTACGGTACGTGGTCTCCATGCCGTATCTCGGACTCTGCTTTCGTCGGCAGTGTTCGGTGGTCCTTGACGGCTATACTGACAGCGATTGGGCTTGGAGCCCTGACGGGCGCAGTCGCACGGGCTATGGGTTTTTGCTCGGTGGTACCGTTTTGTCCTGGCGAAGCGGGAAGCAGGGCTGTATCGCACGTAGCTTGTCAGAGGCAGAGTATGTGGCTTTGGGGGCAGGGGCTGCTGAGGCAGTGTGGCTGCAGCGCTTGTTTCTTGAGCTTGGGCAGTCAGTACCCGCCATCGTGCTGCGCTGCGACAACCAGAGTGCTCTCGCCATTGCGGAGAACTCTGGTGTTTTTCATGCTCGCACGAAGCATATCGCGGTTGAGCATCACTTCGTTCGTGATCTGGTGGAGCGACGCGTGATCTCCATCATGTGGGTTGGCACTGACTTGCAGCGCGCTGATTTCTTGACGAAGGCACTTGCCCGCGGAAAGTTCCTGGTGGCCATTCATTCAGTTGGGCTTCGCCCCGTGCGTGACAGTGGTTGAGTGTGGGATGTACGTCGCGGCTCATCTGTATGCATCATCCGTTCTGTGGTTGTACCAGTGCTGCACGCGTATGGACATGCGTACCATCGGGTCATGGGGGAGTGTTGTGATTTGTTCTGTTCTTGTACAGCTTACTGTGACCACTCGGCCGTGTCCATACTCGTGCAGATCCCTGAGGCAGGTGGCCCTGGTGACGCCGGCACGATGCCAGACGGCGGACTACCTTCTTGGAGCTGAGAGACCACTGTTCCAGAGCCCCAGATGCCACCGGGACTCTCTGCTGTGCCTGCTACGTCTTGCAGGCATCTTTCGGCAGACTGGCCATGCGGCCCATTTGCATGTTTTTGTATTGTCCGCTCACTTTCAGTCGATGGATGCATGCGTGTGACCAGTCGTAGCGTTCGTCTTGTGATTCTGCACATGTAGGTTCAGACGGTGCAGGATTCTGACATGTGTGCGCAGAGTTACGGCCAAAACAGTGGTTTTGGGCCGGTTTTAGGACAGCTCTTGGACTGCCGCGTGCGACACCCGCCGTGCGCCGCGGCAGGTACTTATGTCGTGGACCTGTCATTTGTCATCTCTCTCTGCATTTACTAAGCTATTGAAGCTTATGAGACTTTGCGCGTCTCCCTAGCCTGATCCTTGCTGTTTCTTGCACCTGCCTGCTTGGTAGTGCGTAAGCTGACTGGACAGTATCGCCACGTCAGCAGCAGCAAGGCTAGGAAGCTTCCTAGCAGTATCTCACTATGACCATGCATTGTCAAAAGGGCTCGCAAGGATAAGATCATCGAAGTGCATTCACACCCCCCTTATTTTATTTTGCTTCACATTAAAAACTGTTGGTTTTCGTGCATCTCTCATTGTACTCTGTTGTGTCCTCGCGCCTTATGTACATCGGCTTGGAAATGACTGACGGCGAGACTCGACGCTGCTTGAGTGTTGCTCCGTGGAGCCGACGCACACTGAGGCCCACTCACTATTCGTTGGAGCCTCCTCCCTCCAGCGACGCGCTCAAATCCATTAGCAGGCCTCCTCGGCGGTCGGGCCGCCAGCAGTCACTGCCACTGCAGATGCTGTCTGCATGCACCCAGCGTTGTCTCTGGTCATGGCGTTACGTGTGCAGCAACATGCTGTGCCTAGGGTCCATGTCTCCTGCTGCGTGGCCCTGTTTGGCATCTCTGACTGTCGTAGGCACTGCCTGGGTTCGGGCAGCCATAACTCTTTGCTGTTATTTTTCTAGCTGATTCTGACTGCACGACTGCGTTTTTAGCGTCGGTGTTATGGTATGGTCCAGTTTTCAGGCAAAACGGATGACGCCCGGGTTTTGGGTTGTCAGGCGTCTGGCAGGGCTCACCGAGAAAACCCTGCATGCCAGAAAACAGGTCTAGGATTATTTTCTGATTGGCTGGTTAGCCGAGTAACAAGTTCTACACTAGTGGGGGGCAGCTAGAACTTGGAGGAGTCTCCCTTTGTTGCTCATTCTTCATTCCTAATCAACCACTTTCAATTTTCAGTTGCTTTCAGACGCTAACACCGGCGCACGCATTTTTTAGTAACAAACCCAGAGCTTCCAGACTTCGACTCTAGAGCAGCAGACTGAGGGGGCAGCAGACTTAAGCAACGAGTGTGGAAGCCCACACGCTACATCAACAACGCTGCTACCCCAACCTGCTGCTTAGGATTTCCAGCTTGGTATCAGAGCCAGAGCGTAGCATCAGCAGCAGAAGACTGGCGTACAGGTGCCAGACAACGCCGGCAGTCCCCCATACGCGCCAGTGCAGGGGAAATGCTGCCGATTTCTTTTCGGCAGCATTGACCCGCCCTGGTGGCGGCGTCAGATTTTTTCCCAGGGCCACAAGGCCAGGAGAAATGCTCCCGAATTTTTTTCCGCCGTACTGATCTCCACGCGTGACGCGAGGAAGTGAGCGGCAGGCCGTGTCCGACACCTACAAACGACGACGCATGCTGCAATGTCACACAGGTGTAGTGACCGGCACCAGCAAGCAGCAGCAGCAGCCTGTAGCAGCGGCAACCGTAGGCAACGACAACGAACAATGGCAACAGCAGCCAGCAACAGTTGCGTGCAGCAGCATCAGTGGGCAGCAGCAGCAGTAGCTCGTAGCAGCCCGCAGCAGCAGCAGTCCGCAGCAGCAAGCAACGTCTATAGCCAGCAGTAGAAGCACGCTATAGCAGCAGCAACGGCGGCAAGCAGTAGTAGCAGCATCAAGCAGCCGCGGTAACGAGCAGGAGCGGCAGCGAGCAGCAGCTACAGCAGCGAGCAGCAGCAGCAGCAGGCTACAACAACCGTAGCGGCAAGCCGCAGCAGCAGCCACCTGCAGCAGCAGCAACAGCAGATAGCTGCCGACAGCAGCCAGCAGCGGGTGCTGCTGCTCGTAGCCCACACCTCGTCACGAGCAACGAGCTACAAGCAGCGAGCCCGCTGCTCGCAGTTTAAGCGGGCTCGTTGCCCGCTGTCCACAGCGAGCAACGGAGTCCGCAATGATAGACAAAAGGAAAAAGAAAAAGACAAAAAAGAAGAAAAAAAATCCCCCATCCCACCAGGTTCTTTGCCGCGGCTGCAGTAGCTCCCATGGCTGTCGCAGCAGCCACAGCAGCGACAACAGTCCACAGTAGCAGTAGGAGCACTAGCTGCTGCAACTGCAGCAGCAGCAGCAACAACAACAATAGCTGCAGTAGCAGTAGCAGCAGCAACAGTTGTAGCAGCAGCAACAACAGCAGCAGCTGCAACTGCAACTACAGCAGCAACAGCAACAGCTGCTACAGCAGCACCAGCACCAGCAACAACAGCAGCAGCAATAGGAGCAGTAGTAGCAGCAGCACCACCAACAGTAGTAGCAGTAGAAGCAGCAGCTGTAGCTGCGGCTCCAACAACCGCTGCTGTTGACATTAGCATCCTACTACTGACGTCACTGCTGACGTCATCAATGAAAAATTGGGAGGAAGAAAACCAAAGGGTGGGCAGGGAGTCACCTACAGTAGTAGCCTTGCAGATAACGCGGCGGCATCTGCTGACATCATCCGCCCTAAGCTGACATCACTGCTGACATCAGCAACAAAAAAAACAAAAGGGGAACCAAGGGGTGCCAAACCATGGCTTGCAGCCCCAGTGGGGAGGGGTCCTCCTCTATTGGAGGGACCCCTAGCCCCTCGTTCTTGCAGCGGCTGCAGCAATAACAGCAGCAGTAGCAATAGCAGTAGCAGTAGTAGTAGCAGCGGCAGCAGCAATAACAACAACAGCATCAGCGGCAGCTATAGCAACAGTATCAGCAACAACAGAAACCTTTTGGCGTCATTGGCGGCAACCCTGACCCCTTGGGTGCTCTTCAGCAGCAGCTCGTTGCCTTGACGTAGCAGCTTGCAGCGTTGAAGGCATTGGCCTCCCAGACTGCCACCAGTGCGCCGCCACCATTCATCCCTCTAGGACACGCCAGCTCAATTGTGTCAACTGCCACGCACTACCTGGCGCAACAAAAGAATGAGCGCCAGCGGCAGATGGTGACCTCCGTCCTTGGCCCCACTTTGGGCGCCGGCCGTAGGCAGAAGGACTTTTAGACGTCGCCGCCGCCGCCTCAGGCCGGCGAGTAGTTCCGGAGCTCGGAGCTCAGCTTCCGGATCTGGGTGTAGGGTGAGGGCCTGTGGGCATACTACTCTCTCCCGTATGACCCAACCCAAGCCAACCAATTGTATGACGCTGGTCGTGTCGTATGTGCTCTAGTCCCTGTCGCCCCTCCGGCTTCCCGCCTAGCCCCAGAGCCCTTCCTCGGCGACTTCGCCGCTGGCGCCACCCCCGACCCTACAGCTGCGTGGCACGTCCTCACTCGTCTTCGTCGCCTATCTAGGGAGGCTGAGACCAGCCGCCTGCTGCGGCAGTTCAACTCCCTGCACATGGGTGAGTCCGAGACGGTCACCGCATACTGGCAACGGACGGAGGACATCCTTCGTCGCATCGGCACCTTTGCCCAGGCCCCTCTGGCCGCGCTCCTCACCATCAAGCGCGGTGCCACTGATGCGTACGCAGACGTCTTCGTCCACTACTCTCACAACGTCCACTCCACCATGGCGGCCAAGGGCACCCTCATGCCCTGGGCATACAAGCTCTTCCTCCGGATTGAGGAAGCTCGTCTAGAGTCCTGACTCCAGCGTATGGAGGCTCTCGCCTCCCCTGTTGTCGCCTCCGTAGCTATCGCCTCCCTCGCCGCATCTACCTCATCGTCGTTGGGAGAGAAGAAGCATCGGAACAAGAAAGGCAAGAGTTAGCAGCAGTAGCAGCAATCGTTGACCGGGTCCATCGGTGGTGGCTCAGTCTTCCACAACTGTGGCCTGCCCGGGCACGGGTGGTACACGTGCCCTCTACTGACGGATGAGGCAAACGTCATCGCCACCATGCGTCGCCAGCAAGAGCATCGTCATGCCTCAGCCGCCGTTGCTATCGCCGGCTCTGACGCCTCGGCCTCGTCCAGCAGATCCACCACTCCGGTCGCTTCGCCAATCCAGCCGATACCAGCGTCGTAGCTGCACCATACGCAGCGGTCGGCACCTTTGTTTCCTTCGCTAGCACAGTCCTCCTCCTACCCGGGCTCCGGTGCCGTCACTCCACACTAAGTCAACACTCTCGGGCCGTCCTCCCGCGAGCGTCAGCTGGAGCAGTTCATCGCGCTCCAGCTCGGCCTGCCTCGCCCTCCTCCCTAGGGAAGTTCAAGTTGCATCACCTCCTGCTCTCCTGCCCAGCTCTGCATGACTGAGACTGAGCTGTGGTCGTGTCCTGTTTCCTCGTCTGTCTCATCGTCTCCCATGGTCTCCTCTACCCCTTTGAATGATGACATTGTGTGGCTTGACAATTGGCAGGTCAGTTCGTACCTCCTTCCACCACGTTCGCGTCTCTTGCCTGCTGCCATGTGACCATTAGCGATCTGGCGACCCCGGTCCTCAACCCTGCTGAGACCTGGATCATCGACTCTGGGGCCATGCATCACATGACGGCCTCTCGTGAGGCCTTTAGTATGCTCGGTCCTGTAGGTGATGTCTCCGGTGTCCGGACGGGCTCCGGATAGGTGTTGCCTGTCCGTGGTGTTGGCGTCGTTCATTTTCGTGGTCCTGCCAGTGACGTCTTTTTCACCGATGTTCTTTTTGTCCAAGGTCTCCAGCTCAGCCTCCTCTCTGTCATTGCCCTTGACCGCATGAGCATGGACCATGTGCACTCACAAGGTGTTGGCACTGTGTCGTTGTGTCCGGCTGGTCTTGTCATACTGTACGCCACCGCCCGTGGCAACCTGTGGTATGTAACTCGCCTCTCCTCCTCTCCTCCCGTCCATCCGCCCCTCTTGACCTCGTCCATTCCGATGTCATGAGCCCTCTCCCCACCGAGTCCATCGGTGAGCATGGTCGTTATGTCCTCACCCTCACTGACGACTATTCTCGCTACCGTTGGGTCTTTTGCCTTCGGCAAAAGAGCGATGTCGCCCGAGCCATCCAGGACTGGCTTGTCCTTGCGCAGCGCGAGTGTGGCCGCTCTCTTTGCCGCTTTCGCTCCGATCGCGGTGGTGAGTACATGGGCAAGACCATGGCCTTTCTCGCCTCCCACGGGATCCTCCATGAGACGTCTGCGCCCTACACGCCCGCTCAAAACGGTGTCTCCGAACACTGGAACCGTACCATGGCCTACGCCGTCCGCACCATGCGGGTCGAGTCAGGTCTCTTCGATGGCTTCTATTTTGAAGCCATGGCCTACATGACTTGGGTCTGGAACCGGATTCCCCACGGTCCCCTTCCCCGCCAGTCCACGCCGTACCAACATTGGTGCGGTCAACGCGCTGACCTCCTCCTGGCTCGCGTCTGGGGCTGCGTGGCCATTGTGTGGCTGCCCGTCCTGCAACAGAATGGCAAGCTCGCCCCCTGCGGATTCCCCTGCACCTTCCTCGGTGTCTCTCATCATTCCAAGGCCTAGCGCTTCTGGGATCCCTCTAGGTACTACATTGTCGAGTCCTGCGATGCCCTCTTCTTCGAGGACCTATTTCCTCGCAACCTCATTCGCTCTGGCTCGTCTGTGTCTATCCCGTCGCGTGGGGGAGTGGTGAGTCCGTCCTTCGTCCTGCCGCTTCCGGATGAGACATCTCTCAGTCCCTCTGAGCCGGCAGTGCCAGCCCCGTCCGCTGGTCCCTCCGGGCCGGCAGCCCCTTTCGCGTCCACTGGCCCCTCCGGACCAGCAGCTCCAGTAGCGTCCACTGGCCCCACCGAGCCGGCAGCCCCAGTCACGTCTACTGGCCTCTCCGGGCCAGTTGCTCCAGTCGCGGCCACTGGCCCCTTTGGGCCGGCAGCTCTAGTCGCGTCCGCTGGCCCCTCCGAGCCGGAAGCCCCAGTCACGTCCACTGGCCCCTTCGAGCCGGTAGTCCCAGTCACGTCAACTGGCCTCTCCGGACTAGCAGCCCAAGTTACGTCCACTGGCCCCTCCGAGCCGGTAGCCCCAGTCGCGTGTACTGGCCCCTCCGGGCCAGTAGCTCCAGTCGTGTCCACTGGTCCCTCCGAGCCGGCAGCCCCAGTCGCATCCAATGGCCACTCCGGGCCAGCAGCCCCAGTCGCATCCACTGGCCCCTCTGGGCCACAAGCCCCAGTTCCACTTGCAGGCCCCTTCGGGCCAGCAGCCATGGTTGCATCCGATGGCCCCTCCGGGCCAGCAGCCCCGTCCGCCTCCGCTAGCCCGTCAAACTTAGTGCCATCGCTTGCCCTGCCACGCTACACAAGTGGCCCAGGCGGTAGCCTCCGACCCAGGCCGTCGGTGAGCGTGCAGACCATCGCACCGCACTCCATGGCGCCTCGACCCCCCCTGTGGCTCCATGTGTCTCCTCCACTCCCACGATCGTGAGAGGGGATCCTGGCACCAAGGCCCTCAGCTTGACCACCTCGGCCATCATTGCAGACCTTCACCCGAACTCCGCACTGGGCTATGCCATGCTTCATCACGAGCATCAGCACGCTGTCGTGGTTGCACTCGCGCGCATCCCATCTGGGGCTCGAGATGTACATGCTCTCTTAGTCCGCTCCACAGCACGCCCAGAGGACCCAGCAACCCTACGCGAGGCACGAGCCTCTCCTAAGGCCGCACACTTGGATGCTGCTTGCGTCAATGAGCTCACTGCCATCCGACAGCACCACGTGTACGACCTCGTCGACCTTCCCCCAGGTCGGAAGGCCATCGGCGCCATGTGGGTCTTTCGGCACAAGTGGAAGCCCGACGGGTCCTTGGACAAGTACAAGACCTGCCTTACAGCCAAGGGGTTTTCCCAGATTCATGGGGTCGATTACGACCACATCTCTCCCCCAGTTTTCCGGTTCTCCACTAGCTGGGCGCTTTTAAGCCTGGTCGTCTTGCATGGGTGGGAGCTGCATCAGATGGATGTGAGAAACGCCTTTCTCCATGGCTCACTGGAGGGTTAGGAGCTCTACATGTACAGTCCCCAGGCTTTGACGATGGCACTAGGAGAGTTTGGCGACTGTGCAAGGCCCTCTATGGCATGAAGCAGTCGCCTCAGTGCTGGAACCAGGAGATCAGTAGCACGCTCCTTCATGGCAGGCTCCAGCGTAGCAAAGCTGACCCCGCAGTGTTTGTCAATCCGCGAGGCCAGACTTTCGCTGCTGTTCTGGTTTACGTCGACAATCTCCTCATTGCGTTGCAAGACACGGCTGCCATCCAGTGTGTCAAGGAATTGTTGTACGCCGCCTACCAGATGAAGGATCTCGGATCTCCCAGAGTCTTCTTGGGCATGGAGCTCGAGCATGATCGCTCCCATGACGTCCTGCACATCCACCAGGCGGCCTATGTGCAGACTGTGTCCACCTGCTTTGCGGAGGACCTACCACTCGTGCCGAGCGCATCTTCACCCATGTCACTTGATGGCCAGGTGAAGTTGAAGAGTCATGACCCAGCTGTTGTGGGAGAGCCAGTTGACGTGACCACGTACTTGCGAGTCATCGGGTCACTGATGTTCCTGGCGACGACGACGCGCCCAGGTATCGCGTTCGCTATCAACCTCCTAGCCCAGTTTTCTCAAGAGTTGTGTCACCTCCACTACGAGGCCGTGATCCGAGTACTGCGCTATGTCGTCTCGACTCCTCGGTGAGGTCTCATGTTCCATCGCCAGCCTTTTGTTTTCGCGGTAGGCTACACCGACAGTGACTGGGCCGGCAGTCCGGACGGTAAGATTCGCACAAGCTGGATCTTTCTGATTGGTGGGAGAGCTGTGTCCTGACACTGTGGCAAGGAAGGGTGCATTGCACGCAGCACTGCTGAGGCCGAGTACGTTGCTCTTGGCTCAGGTGCGTGTGAGAGTGTGTGGTTGCATCGTCTGTTGTCCGAGTTATGTCACTCTATCGCATCCATCACGTTGCATTGTGACAATGAGAGTGCCATGGCCATCGCTGACAATGACGGCATGCATCACACACACACAAAGTACATCAACGTTGAGTATCACTATGTGTGTTCGTTGTTGCATGACGGCAGCATCAGCATCATGTGGATTGAGACAGCACGACAGTTGGTTGACTTCTTGACCAAGGCACTGAAGCACGACTCGTTCAAGAAGGCTGTGAGTTTGGTCGGCGTGCATCTGTGAGTGGCTCTCTTTGTCCTTGTCTGCATTTCGGCCTGGCCTGGGGGATTCTTGTTGTTGACTGTGTCTCTGCCCGCACATGTGCACTACGCCTGTGAGTCATGGGGGAGTGTTGGTTTTTGTGCATCTCTCATTGTACTCTATTGTATACTCCCGGCTTGTGTACATCCGCGTGCAGATGACTGACAGCGAGACTTGACGCTGCTGGAGTGTTGCTCGGTGGAGCCGACGCACGCTGAGGCCCACTCACTGTTCACCGGAGCCTCCTCCCTCCAGCGACGCGCTCAGCTCCATCGGCAGGCCTCCTCGGCGGTCGGGCCACCGGCGGTCACTGCCACTGCAAATGCTGTGTGCATGCACCCAGCGTTGACTCTGGTCATGGCGTTGCGTCTGTAACATCATGTAGTGCCTAGGGTCCATGTCTCCTGTTGTGTGACCCTGTTTGGCATCACTGACTGTTGTAGGCACTGCCTGGGTTCGGGCAGCCATAACTCTTTGCTACTATTTTTCTAGCTGATTCTGACCACACGACTACGTTCGCAGCGTCGGTAATATGGTATGGTCCAGTTTTCAGGCAAAACGAACGACGCCCGGGTTTTGGGCTGTCGGACTTCTGGCAAGGCTCACCGAGAAAACCCTGCCTGCCAGAAAATAGGTCTAGGACTATTTTCTGATTGGCTGGTTAGTTGAGTAACAAGTTCTACACTAGTGGGAGGGAGCTAGAACTTGGAGGGGTCTCCCATTGTTGCTCATTCTTCATTCCTAATCAGTCACTTTCAGTTTTGAGCTGCTTTCTGATGCTAATATTGGCGCGCGCGTTTCTGAGTAACAAACCTAGAGCTTCCAGAATTAGACTCCAGAGTAGCAGACTGAGGGGGCAGTAGACTTAAGCAACGAGCGTGGAAGCCCGCACGCTGCATCAACAACGCTGCTGCCCCAACCTGTTGCCTAGGATTTCCAGCTAAAACAATTTGATGTTCTAACCCGTGTGCATATCCTTGAGTGAAACATAATTTGGAGTAGCATCATCAATACCATTTACATGCTCAAATGGATGTTTAGTTTTCTGATTCAGATTTTTTCATAGACATGCAAGGCACCCACATATTAAATCAACCATGCTAATGCTTGAAGGTAAAATAAAATTGTCTCATTGCAATATGAAGAATTTTACCATGTGTTTACACTCAAATGAGTGAGAGTTGTTTCATGGTGATTGAGTCAAAACGTTTTTATTTGGGAAAGGGCTGGAGCTCGTGTTTGGGGAAAACGTTACGAGAGCGATCAGCACAACTCCTCCAGCCAATGAAACCTTACGGGGTCTGAAGTCACGCTGGACCGTGACGACCACGAGGGATGACTCACGCCTAATGGTGGTCCATCATGACTGCCATGATGCCTGAATCATGGCCAAACGGGTTATGGTTGTCGCGGTACAGCGTGACTTCAGATCATCGGTGTGCACGCGGTGAGCGTGAGGGCCACAGATCCGTTGTTTGGAAGTCCGAACCGCGGATCTATGGTTTTCCTGTTTGTTGTCGATTTTCTCATGCTGCTACTCCAATTCACTTCTGGCTAACGATTCTGCCAAAACTCACCTGGAAGGTACGACAGCAGCACCAGAATTTACCAACAGGAATTTAAGCAACGGCAACAACACGCACACGTATGCATGCGTGCTTACGTCCCGTGCGTGCCTTGCATGCTGTGCGTGGTTGCTTGTGCGCGTGCGTCCATGCATGCTTTGCGTGTGTGCCGTCCGTTTTGTGTATGCGTGCGTGTGTGTGTGCGTGTGTGTGTGCGTGTCTGCGTGTGTGCGTGCGTGCATGCGTGCGTGCGGGCGGACGGGCAAGCGAGCGGGTGTACGTGCGTACATGTGCATGTGCGTGCGTACGTGATACATGCACATACATACACACACACACACACACACACACACACACACACAC
>SZWC01005312.1:135169-152113 GCA_023375785.1 Penium margaritaceum
TGCCCAGCGTGCGCCGCATCCTGCAAACCACCCCAAACCTACGACAAACCCCCGAGTTTGTCGTAGGTTTGGGGGGTTGGGCAGGGTCATCGCGAGCTCGTAGGGAGGTTTCGGCGCGAAACTCCTCCTGCGAGCTCGCGACGACCGGCGAAGGTCAATGTCAAAAAACATGTCGAAAGTGATATATACATGAAAAATATATCAGCCGTGCCCATTTTCGCTCGCACGACGAAAAACATGGGCATCGCGTGCGGGTCGTTTTCGACTATGGGCACCGCGTGCGGGTCGAAATCGACTTTGGGCACCGCGTGCGGGTCGAAATCGACTATGGACACTGCGGATCTATCGGCGGCAACCATGGGCATATAACAACTTCGTCCTTTTTTAAGCCTAGAATTCATTTTTGGTGTTAGAAAAATATTAGGGCATTCAGTACCGTGGTACACATTTTAGTACCGTGGTACAATGAGTGTGTTATACATTGGTATACCGTGTACCACGGTAATTGTATAATACCGCGGTATTTTACCAATACCGTCGGTAACGCGGTGCCGGTACCGGTATCGGTAATGAGCTGCCACAAAATCATGATACCGCGGTATTTGTACCGCGGTACTATGGTACCGCGGTACTCGAGTACCGCGGTACTAATTACCGCGGTATTGCAGCCCTGGTCCCAGGTGACCCCGCTCAAGCCACATGGCTCCTTCGACCGGTCGGCGTGGCACCGCCACACTACACTCCCCCCCCCCCGCTAGGAGTGAGAGCCGCCTCGGCATCTCCGGTAATCCCGACGTGGGATTCGAGCCCTGGAGCTCTGATACCAATGTAGCGGATTGGACAATATCCTTGGCCGACTAGGCCAAAACCGTGGTGATTGAGAGTCTGTGACCCTCAAGCCATCCCGTCTAACCGCCCACAGTCCCAGGTGACCCCGCTCGAGCCACGTGGCTCCTTCGACCGGTCGGCGTGGCACCGCCACGCTACACTCCCCCCCCCCGCTAGAAGTGAGAGCCGCCTCGGCATCTCCGGTAATCCCGACGTGGGATTCGAGCCTTGTAGCTCTGATACCAATGTAGCGGATTCGACAGAATCCTTGGCCGACTAGGCCAAAACCGTGGTGCTTGAGGGTCTCCGACCCTCAAGCCATCCCGTTTAACCGCCCACAGTCCAAGGTGACCCCGCTCGAGCCACGTGGCTCCTTCGACCGGTCGGCGTGGCACCGCCACGCTACATCAGTACAAGAACAAATTAACCTCATTTCAATAGATTCATCATAAAATAAAACCATATTCATAACAACACTGAGAAGAAATGCCTTTTGAGGTACTTCTTCAGATTATTGGTGAATTGTTACACATAATACTGTATCGTCAAGCACATTCGTTCAATTTTTTGTTTTGTTTTTTAGCCTTTACATCCACACAAGCTGGAATAAATCTAGCATAGCTTGAATTAGTTTAGGAAGAGTTCGCCCAGACCATACACAATGTTGAATATCACACATGAGCGAACAAAAAAATTAGTTTGAAGGAATGCGGGTGATAGTTTTGCAGTCCATTTACAACCAATTCTGGTTTCCACAGACGAGGTAAAGTCTCATGGCGAACCTTCCATTATGTGGTCCAGATTGCGGGAATTTATTTAGAATTTTTAGTGATACAAATATGAATACTTTTGCTTGGTTACTATGTAACCCTACGCACGCTTTGCGTGCAACACCTGCCTCTTGTTTCATATTACGGTTTAGGCCTTATGATATAGGGGGTTTGCGCGTAGAAAACTTGAAAGAAAAATACGGTCATTGGTCCATCACGATGGAGCGAAAACACCCATTTCAAAATTTCAAATCTTTTTTCCACGGCAGACAAACCACCCCTCGTTTTAAGGAGAACTCCTTTCAAATCCAACCGCGACTTACATTCGGTGTTCAGGGTTTCACTTGTTGCACGGGCATCTGCTGGGCTCTGCAGTATCAGGGCCCAGCAGATTACCTTTCAACGCAAACCCCTCCCTTGAACAATCACAAGCCTCTTAAGAGGGGGTTTGTGATTGTTCAAGGAGCCAGATGACGTCAACATTACGACGCTGCATTTCATGCGACGACGACATGGCGTTCGTGCTTCGTTTAAACGTCGTCATTTTTTCTGACGTGTGGATATTGGAGCTCTAAAGTTGAAAATTGCTAGGCATGCCGCTCCAATTTCAGTAGGTGCGGGCACGCCAGCTTAAAATTTGGACATGGTGTGTATCTAAGCCTGCACACGAATCCACGGATTCGTGAATCCGGTTCACGAATCCCGACTCCGGATCCGGATTCATGAATCCGGATCCAGACCCGGGTCTTGTTTGGGGATTCCCGAATTCTGTGGCGAATCCACCCGCGGAGGGAGGGGGGGTGGGGAAATTCAGTCCAGGTATGGGTCGAATCCCCATCGGTGCGAAATTCTCCGCCGACGGGAGCGTAGCGGAAAACGAGCTCGGAGATTGTCGGCTCCCGGAAAGTCGGCTCCGGTTCCCGCTATCGAACTGTGTCCGCTCAGTGTGCCACATGTCGTAGTTTCACAACCTCCCATGGCTATGACACCATATCTCAAGCCACGATTGGCCATATGTAGATCGCCGTTTGATGTGTGAAATTTGCACCAACCACGTGGTAACGTGAATGGCCCTAGGAGTATGTTGAGATTCTGCATGCGTCCAGCGCGTCCAAGGTGTCCAACGGTTCGAGTGTCGGAATCTGTGAACTGAAGAAGCCACGGCAACCGAGGCGCCTTGGTTCCCGAGCCACCTACAGTTCTGGCGGAAACCTGGGCAATCTGGGAAACTCGTCGCCTAACACCCTCTCCCCCCCTCCCCCCCCCCTCCCGTTGTCGACTGTCACGCCCCAACGTCGTTGTTGTAGCAAGTGAAGTAGAAACTCCGGCAACGTCATCTTTGTGAGAGCCGTGTCCAGGGGAGAATCCTCCGCCGCCGTCACCATGGCCGGCAATCGATCATGCAAGACCACTCCAGGGGAGAACCCTCCACACGATGAAGAGACTGTCGACTCCGACGACGAGGATTGCTTTGAGGATGGCGAACTTGGTGAGAAGAGGAAGCGGCGAGAATCCGTGGTTTGGGATAGCTTCAAGAAGCTTGGCAGGGTTCTTGCACGCGCCATGTGCTTGCTGTCTACCAAACACCCAAACAAACCTGTCACCATCTCCTGCAAAGATGGCGCCACCTCCGCCATGTGGAAGCACCTGCGCAAGGTCCACAAAGAACGCCACGCGCAGCTCAAGGCCATGGTCGCGGCCGCCAAACTGGAGGATGCACACTGTGCAATCGCCAACGCCGAGGTGGATGTGGCAGCCGCTAATCCAGAGAACGCTCCTGTCGCCCGTGGCGCCACCGGTGTCGGCCTCTTCTTTAAGAAGTTTTTTCTCGCGTGCATCTGGAAGCATGTGGTCGACAAAAACGTGTCGTTCGCCTCCATGGATTCCTTTGGCTTGCAAAGGCCTTCGCACATGCAAATCCGGCTGCAGCACTGTCGGGAAGGATGAGAGTCGCACGCCTCATCAACGTGACTGCCCCCTCATACCGCGCGCGCATCAAGACGTTGCTTGCCGCTGTGACAAGTGCCATAAGCTTCACCACGGACGGTTGGAAGGCCATCAACAACACCAAGTACCTCGGACTGACAGGCCATTGGATCGACAACAACTACAAGGTGCGGACCATCGCGGTGGCCTTCCCTTGCATCACCCGCGGTACTACGGCCGAGAACCTCTACAACCTGCTGCAGACGTCACTACAGCAGTGGGGCTTGTGGGAGCTCATGTTCTGCCTCACCGTGGACAACGAGTCTACGAATGACTCCATGATCGACACTCACCTCATTCCCAACAGCGACTCCTTCACAAAGGCCAGGCACATTCGGTGCCTCGGACACGTCATCAACCTCGCCGTCGGTGATCTCCTCAAGCAGCCGCGCATCTCATCCATTCTGCAGCAGGTTCACTCCATCGCGGTATTCGTGACGCGGAATCCAACGAGGGAGGAGTCGCTTGAGGAGGCGGTGAAGGAGGCTGGCCAGAAGTACCTCTCGCTCCACTTGGACACGGAGACGAGCTGGAACAGCGCCCTCGACATGTGCGAGCGCGTCATGGGCATCAACGACATTTTGTGGACGTGGCTAACCGAGTTTGGGCATGACGGTGCGGCGTTGTGCCCCTCCTACAATGATTGGGAGCTCATCGGCCAAGTGACCATCATCTTGAAGCTTTTCAAAAGCTTCACCGACGACATCTGTGGGTCTTCCTACGCAATGCTGTCACTGGTCATTCCATTCTACGCCTCTCTTCTGGAGATGATGCAGAGTTGGCTCGTGAAGGTGCTGGCTGCTGAGAAGAAGGCGAAGCGCCGTGATAATGCCGGTAGACTTGACTGCAAGGAACAGCTCCTGCTCGAGCTGAAGGACGGCATCGTTGCTGTGATCGCAAAGCTTGACAAGTACGTGAAGTGCTCCAAGAGGCATGTCTTGGCAACGACAGTTGACCCAAGATTCCGGCTACGATTCTATGAGCGCATCCACCCCGAGCTTGGCATCAGCAACACCGCACAGTTGCAGCTGAAAGTCCTCGATCTTTTGCATCCGTACAACGTGAAGGTGCTGCAGCACTGCGAGGAGGAGCAAGCAGATGCAGCTGCTTTGGGAGCAGCCGCAGCATCCACGGCAGCAGCTGTAGGCGCCGCACAGTCATGGCAAAGCTGCTGCAATATCATCCACGACAGGCACTGCAGGTACGTTGACATTCCTTGTATGGCAGCCAACATACAAAATGCTTTTGGTCATTGTATGACAACCAACATACAAAATGCTTTTCCTCATTGTATGGCAGCCAACATACAAAATTCTTTTGCTCACTGTATGGCAGCCAACATACAAAATGCTTCTGCTCATTGTATGGCACGCAACATACAAAATGCTTTTGCTCATTGTATGGCAGCCAACATACAAAATGCTTTTGCTCATTGTATGGCAGCCAACATACAAAATGCTTTTGCTCATTGTATGGCAGCCAACATACATTCTGCTTTTGCTCATTGCATGGCAGCCAACATACAATATGCTTCTGCTCATTGCATGGCAGCCAACATACAAAATACTTCTGCTCATTGTATGGCAGCCAACTTACAAAATGCTTGTGATCATTGCATGGCAGGCAACATACATTCTGCTTTTGCTCATTATATGGCAGCCAACATACAAAATGCTTGTGATCATTGTATGGCAGCCAACATACAACATAAGAACATCATTTTCGCTTCTCTGATGCAGGTAACACCCAGACTCAGGACGAGGGCAACGCAGCTACACCTGGACAGGTTCAGCCTCGCCGCAGCAATAGAATCAGAGAGGAGTAGAGCGTGCTTGCTGCAGCTCTCGAGGATGCTGGTGCCAACATGTTTGCCGAACCAGAAGCGCCCCAGCCTTCTTAACCGTCTTCTCTCGACATGGAGGTCGAAAGCTGGGTCAAAGATGTGAAGAAGGGCCGTAGCTGCAACATCCTCAAGCACATGCGAAAGCACGACAAAATCTACCCTACCTTCCACCTTGTTGCGCTTGACCTGTTCGCCGTTCCGGCGACAAGAACACCATCGGAGAGTCTTTTCTCACTTGGTCGGCACATCATCACAGAAATTTGACAGTCCCTCGTCAACCTAACTATCGAGAATCTCATGCTGCTGAAGTCATGGATGAACGAGCCTCTCTTGGAAAACTTCCCAGTCACACCCAATGGCGACGTTGCTCCAGAACTGGAGGAAGAAGAGAAGCGAGTGAATCTCCTCCGTCGACTAGCGCAGGTTGCACATGAAAAGCAGGTTGAAGAGGGTGATGACAGTCTTGACGATGAGGATGTCATGGATGATGAGCTCATTGCTCGTGGCGATGTTGAGGGTAATGATGCATGTGATGGTGATGCAGGTAGTGAGTAGAGAATGTAGGAGGCCAGGCATGCCGTCATGCTGTGAAGTTAGCAACGTTTGCAAATGTAGGAGGACAGGAATGCCGTCATGCTCTGAAGTTGTTAGAAATGTTAGCAACTGTAGAAGGACAGGCATGCCATCATGCTTTTGTCATGTTACCAGTCATGCATGGAGCAAAACAGTTTATGTGACATTGCAAGAAAACCATACTTTCCACCATCATGCTCCTTGTCAGAAAAGTTAAAGAGCTAAAGAGGACCTCAGAAACTTCAATCTTCAACATTGAACTCTAACCCCTCCACTAAGTGAAAGAAATAGCCAAAATGACTGGATTCGTCTGGATTCGGGAAACCACCAGGATTCGCGAATCCAGGATTCGGATCCGCGAATCCGAATCCAGCCAGTGGATTCGAACCGCGAATCCGAATCCATGCTAGGATTTGGGAACCGGATTCGGTGTGCAGGCTTATGTGTATCTCGTCGCTCGGGGGCCGCCCTGGTGGTGTCCATCGATGGGATGTGGATTTGTGCGAAAGAGTTGCTCGGGGATGGTGCGCCACTATGTACCTCGTCGCTCGGCCGCACGCGGCGATTTGCGTGACGCCAGTGCCGATTTGTGAAATAATTGACGAGGGAGACACCAAACATCAACAAAGAAAGGCATCTCCACAGACCGCTCTTCAACAATGCCATATCCAGAACATTCGTAGATTTAAACATGATGTATCCACAAGTCGAAGATTTACGCTGAGCGGAATGTAGGTAGTTCACAAGGATGAGTTATGGAGCAGTAGAAGGTGATTTAAGAAATCAAAACTAATGATAGTTTGAGTTGTAAGCAGTAAGTGTAACGAAAAGTTTCGAACAAGTCGAGCATATATATACAGTGACAAGAATCAGAAAGAGGCATGTTGGGTCCTCCAAAATTGAGCCGAGATATGTGAGAGGTCATGCCGTGAGCCGTGTTGCGTCGTGATTGGCTGCTTCAAGAAGCTCCACCGAAAAGCCGTTGAGCTTACAAGAATATCGAGATGTGGCCTTAGAAAACTCTAGTGCCGTTGAGAAGTCGACCGAATGATATCAAAATATTGATATAGTTCGCGAAACTTTTGTCTACCTTTCTGGAAGGTGGTCAAATTTGTTAGAACGTTTTTGGAACTGAACACCGGGGGTCGGGGCATGTTGCCAAAATGCTTTTGGCCACTCATTTTAAACATCCTGAGGTCATTCCACGGTCAACCATGAATGTAATAGCAAAAATTTCCACACTCAGAGTTTAGGGACTTGTGTACGTCAAGGACGTAACACTTCCCCCCCCCCTTTTACCCACGACATCCAGGCGCATAAGCAGACGTAGGCCGATGATGACGATAGTAGCCGTCGATCAAATAATTGACATCTCGGAGGTTGTCGTAGGGCTCCCAGCTGTTGTGCGTAGCGTTGTAGCCGTGTCACTTGACCGTATACCTCGTCATTTTTCCACGGCGTCCATGTATGAGGATATCTTCAATCACATACCCATCCTCTTGACTTCCATCCACTTGTACATGAGGTGGAGGCGTGATGTCTGTATCGGAGAAGTTCATGCTAGGGTTTCGGTAGTGCTTGAGCTTGGTGATGTGGAAAACAGGATCGCCATGTTGTCAGGAAGGTAAAATCGGACAACAACGAGGGTTTACTTTTGCTCAATCTCAAACGGTCCCAACCTCCAAGGTCTGGGCTTCACAGGACCTTTTTCTCAAAGTTTGATGTTCGCTGAGATGAGAAGGACGCGCTTGCCAACACTGAAGACGTTATCGTTGTGATATTGGACGGCCGCCTGCTTCATAGCTGCTTGTGTTTTTTCGAGGGTCTGTTGTACTTCCTCCCAAACGCTTGAGAAGTCTCTACGATGGATATCAATCACGAGACTGTTACTCTGACTCTGTAATCGTACTGGTGTGGCGGGAAGTTTGTCGTACTGACATTTACCGCTTACGGTGGAAGTGGTGGAGTTACATGCGAGCGTCCCACCTGCTCCGCACTTGCGCCCCACTTGCGCCCCACCTGCGTCCCACATACGTCCTACTTGCATCTCACTTGCGCTACACCTGCACCTCAATTGCATCCCTCGTGTGTCCCACCTACATCCTACCTACGTCCCACTTGCGTCCCCCTTGCGCCCCACCTGCGCCCCACCTGCGTCGCACATGCACCCCAACTGCACCCCATCTGTGCCCCACCTGTGCCCCTCCTGTGCCCCACCTTCACCCAACATACACTCCACCTGCGCCCCACCTGCGCCCCACCTATGCCCCACATGTACCCCACCTGCGTCCCACCTACGCCCTACCTGCGCTGCACTTGCATCCCAGTAGCGCTGCAGATGCGGCCCACGTGCATTTGGCATGCGCCCCACCGGGGTCCAACCTGTACCCCACTTGCGCCCAACCTGCGCCCCACCTGCGTCCCACCTATGTCCATAGGTGGACTGCCAGGGCGACATTGCTCTTGTGGTGGAAGTTATAGACCAAACTCATCCGGGTGATGTCATCAGTCAAGATGAGAACATTTTTGTCTCCTATCTGAAATAGATTTAACAATGAGAGGACCGAGAAGGTCTGAGTGGACCAACTCGTGCGGATGAAGTGTCCAGGAAGTGGAGTTAGAAAAAGAGTAGTGAAGTATCTTACCCTGAGCACAAAAGGAATAGTCATTCTTGGACGGCTTCTCAAGGGAAGTCGCGTCTCAACCGAGGACTGGCTGAGTGAGAATCAGCTTGGACATAGAGTCCGAGCTCACATGGAAAAGGCACTGATGTAATAAATGCTGGTGTTCTAGAGGGAGAACACAAGAGGAAGAAGAGTGGGCAAAGGGAGTGCAATAAGACACACAATACAAATCATCGACAACGAAGCACGATGAACAACCACTTGAGTATCAAGAGAATTCGCTGTGGCAGATTCAGCACAGTGCTCAACAGAGAGCCCCGTCCTGGTGCAAGCACAAACAGAGAGCAGGCTGAGCTCAAGAGTAACGACAAAAAACACATTAGAAATACATAAGGGGCCAGACGGACCATAGAAAACATACCAATCTGACAGGGAATGACTGACCAGACCATGTGCGAATGAACCAAACTGAAGCAATGGGGCCGAGCACCACAAAACATTATGATGACAAGTCATGTGATGGTTGGACCCCTAGTGAATGATGGAAGTGTCACTCGCCTCACGACCTGCCATCAACATAGAGCAACAAGTCATAGAGCACTCAGTTTTTGTTGGAAGCTAAGGAGAGGACTCTGAACAAATTCAAACCGTAAGTGATTGTGAATTGTCAATCCATTCGGTGCTGTTAGATCCATCCTCACCACAACTAGACTCATCCACCCCTCAAACATCATCAAAGGCAACAAATATAACAGGAAAAAGCTATCTTTGGACCACTTGGTTGTAAAAACACACTCGCACTTCACTGAGTATGCAGTTCCAGGAGCTGGCAAAGCTCTACAATTGTGCACTCCAGGGGATCCTGATCATTGTTGTCGCCTGGGGAAGTGATGACATCCTTAACTGTCGTGGTCAAAACACGACCTTCCGTTTCTCACCAAAGGACATCCCCTACATGTGCATTCCTTGGAGACCGCGCATGATCCTGGTCCAATCCAAGGGCTTCGGGCATTCCGTGTAGTGTTGGGTACTCCCGCAGTTATAGTAGTGGAAAGAGCATCCACTACTACTACTCGCCGACTACTCGTGCTGCTACTATCCCTTGATGCATCTCTTTCTCACCTTCTCCTTTTTTGTGGTCACTGCAACGTCCCAAGTCTGGTCGCTCGGGGTAGAGGATGAAGAGGAGTAAATGGTAGAGGTGGGACGGGCAAACTGGGACAAAGGCAAAGGAAGAATTATAGTCACAACTCATACAATTAGACTCAGATGATGGGCAGCCATTTCCTCATAAGCCGATGTTGCATGGAGAAAGTATCGATGAGACCAAGGAAGGAGATTAGTGACTTTGGCAACTCAGCGCCACACCGTTGCAGCTTGTAACGAGCTTCACGTCATCCAAGTGCGTCCTCATCATGATTGCGTCAAGTGCCAAAAACTGCGTCCCGCCACTAGTCTCAAAGGGTGTGTGAAGGCGCATGGCCTGCCTCAAGTAGGTGAAGGTGCTACATGAATGAAACGTCCAGAAAGCTTTACGAACCGCTTAGGAAAACCACGTCCCAATGGTCTTAGAGAGGATCGGGCAACCCTTCGCTGCACCCATGGTGGTGGCATGGTGATGCGGTTACAGCTGTCATCACAAGGGCGTCTCCATTGCTGCAATCTGATGCGGTGGATCACCGTGGCTTGGTGGGTCCTAGTAGGATCGTGGCTATTTCTTTGACTCTCACAGTTTCTTCCACTATTACATCTCTGCTGTACAACTCAGCGAGGGATGCCTCACTGCTCTTATACCCTGAGAAACTACTAGGAAGCTTCTTATCCTTACTACTGCTAACGTGCCAACACTATCCTGCTTGCACACTAGCAAGCAAGTAGGTCAAAGAAAGAGCAAGGGTTAGGCTAGGGAGATGAGAAAAGTCTTAGAAGCTCAAATAGTTTAATGATGAAAAAAGAAATGACAGCTCGCAAGTACACAACATAGATACATGCCACAGCGTATGGTGGGTGACGCACGCAGCAATGTCCATTTATCTTGAAACCAGCCAAAATCCACTATTTGGCTGTAACTCTGTGCACAGGCATCCAAATGCAACATTGAAAAAACCTATAGATACAGAATCTCACGCTAGACGCTACAACAGGTGATGCGCACAGGTCCGGCGACAATCATACAAACATACAAATTGGGTTCAAGAGCCAGTCCACTAAAAAAACTCTAGCTACTATAGAAAACCTGCAGAGCACCAGTATAACCCAGAATATCATGGCCACTATCTGGCAGCTGTTGGTGGGTGTAGCCACCATCCGTTGTTGCTCTGGCATCATCTGGGTTTGCATTAGTGATCTGCATGAGTATGGACACGGCGAGTGGTCACAATAAGCTGTAGAAACAGACAAGGACGACTCGGATCACAACACATTATCTTGGAGGAGGATGGCTCTGATTGCTCGACTAGACATGTCGGTAGCCGTGACATAGTCCCCTGTTGGATCCGTCGATTGTAGAACTGGTGTCGAGATCACACTGTTTCTCAAAGAGGTAAACATTTCTTATTCGTTGTCCTCCCAAGTCCACTCAATAGTTTATTGAGTAAATTGAAAGAGAGGCGGCGACAACCTTGTGTAGTCCTTTACAAACCGTTGGTAGTATACACAAAAACCTAAAAACACCTCTACGTCTTGAACAGTTGTCAGCGTCGGTGAATCAATTATCGCCTCCACTTTCTTGGATCCACGGTGATCCATTCGCCGCCAATGATGTGGTCACAAAATTCGATCAAACGGTGATCAACGTCGCATTAAAGACTTTTCCGCATAATCTCTCTTTGTAGAATCTTAAGAAGTTTTTGGAGATGTCCATTGTGCTTCTTGGGGGTGCACCTGTACACTGAATGTCGTCAAAATATACAACAATGAAGTCGTTGGGATACGATCAAACAATGCTATTCATCACTGCCATGAACATTATAGGGGCATTAATGAGTCTGAACAACATGGTCGTGAAATCGAAGTGTTCATGTCTGGTGTGGAACTCTATTTTCTTTATTCCTTTTTAGATATATGGATCTGATGATAATCAATGCTTAGGTCAATTTTCGTGAAATTTTGGCCATATGTAGTTGGTCAAAAAGTGCATTTGCTCGAGAGAGGGGGTATCGGTTCTTGATGATGATGTCGTTCAACACCTAGCAATCCATGCACATCCGCATCTCGCCTATTTTTGTTTTCATGAAAAGTGCAGGTGTCGTTTCGGTTGACGCGGGTGGTCTAATGAATTTTTGGCCCTGTATCTTGTCCAGCTACTTTTGAGTTTGGTCAGCTCGTAGTCACTCATCCGATACGTCCCCTTGACTGTCCATTGGTTGTCCAGATTTAGGTCCATCTGAAGATACACCAGATAGACCTAAAGACACTGCGTTGCAGAGGTAACTTTCGGTGCAGTTAGTTGAGAAAAGCCCCTTCAGAATCTGAGGAGGGTTGTAAACTCCTCCGAAACTGTTGTGAACTTGTCAGGTGTCAAGGCCGACATTTTTACGTCTGTTGCTGCAATCTTCTCCACTTTCCCAGTTTTCACATAGGCAAACATTGTAAGGGCTCTGTTTCTCTAATATTGTTTAGGCCATGTCCAGCAATATCAGCTTGTGTCTAGTAACCGCAACAACTTCCTTAGCTACTACATTCTCAGATGCTTCTAGTAACTGCTGTTACATCGTGGGTCGCTTGATTAGAGGTGGGTGGCATTTTCTTCTATTTATGCTGACTTTGAATGCTCTATAACTCTAGTCTGCATGCAGATTGTGCCAATACAATAATTCTCACCCATGGATGATTTTGTTTATGCTCTTTGGACAAGTCCTTCAGACCGTTAAGTTGTGCAAATCTCCGATTTGCAATCGGAGTGGTTCGTGATGTTGATGGAGTTACAGATGTTCATTGATAACTTCTCCTTTAAACAACCTTGGTTTGGTTTGTGAACCCAGATTTTGAGCCATATCCTTGCTTACGAAAGTGAAAGAAGCTCCTTCATCCAGTAGTGCTAGTATTGTTCTCCAAGTTTTATAACCCCTTGGTTGTACTCGTAGCACTAGCGCTAGTTGATTGTCCTCGTAGCCCTCGTCAAACTATGCGATCATCAAAACCCTTCCTTGTACAGATGTGGGCCGCTTAGAAGGGAGATTGGTCGGCTCAGATTTTCTTTACCAGACAGGAGGTTCCTCGTCTACTCATGTTCTTTGTCATTTTCCAAGTGCTCATTTCGTCTTTGCGACATCCTTCCCTTTGTGTAGTCGTACGAGATGTGACCCGGCTTCCCTTAAATCCAACATAATTAGTTGCGTTGATTGACTGGATCAATATCCATGGAAGACGAGATTACCCTCAGCCATAGTATGGATGGTGGCCTTGGGGCCACGAGCGATTGGATTCTTACATTTGAGTGTTCTAGTCTTCATTATCAATGCGATCGGATCTGTAATCATTCGTGGAAGGTCTTCATGGATGCCAAACATGGCAATGTTTTGCATCATGTTGCGTTTAAGGCCGTTGTTGTAGTTGAAACGGAGTTCATTGGGGGCAACGTAATGGCGGGTGATGATTTTATAGAAACGCTTTGCACACTCCTTCACGATGTTCTATAAATGTAAGGGTGGAAGCGTGTACCATGCGTCAAACTTCTTGTTCATTTTTCGAAAGCGTACAAGTGTTTCATGCGTAAAGTCCAGCTAATTCTATGGCGGGGTCAGCGAGTTGCGCCACGTTAGATTTATCTACTGAGAGGTAGAATGCATGTGGCTGACAATGTTAGAGCGGTCGTGTGAGAAATTTATCTAGCTCCTATTGTCGGATGGTCTTTAGATCAGACCGGTAACTCAAAGTCGTTCCACACAAATGTAAGCGTTTCAAAGCTCCACTTACGCTGGCATAAATCCCCAAGCTCGTCTGCCACATCCAAACCGTTCATTGTGTAAAGGTTGCAGGTTTGAATGACTCAAGAAGTGCCCGTCGAATTTGGGACTCGCTTGAGAATTGGAGGTTTCTCTTGCTAAGCATTGCTTCTTGCGTGTGCGTAATCAAACCTCATATTGAGTTCTTGGAGGCAATGTAAGTTGAGGCTCTTGAGTCTCGACAACTTCTAGAACAGATCTTTATTATTCTGAGCCTATTTTACGGTGCCTCCCTTCTTGTATTATCGTGCCAGGTGTCGTCGCGATGGCCACGGCGGGGGCAAGGGGTTCACAAAGTGAGAGGGGCCTATCACTAGGTTGGTTGTCAAGCCATCGGTGCAACACCTTTTGTCGTGAAAGTTGCCACTGTCGCTTGGTTCGGTTGGAGAGCGTCATTGACAGCGTGTTGCTGATCGTATTTTGCTAGAGTTTTTGCTGGTTACTACAGCTCGTCACTGGGTGCAATCGCCCCATTCACTTTTGTCGTCACGAGGTCTGTAAACTCTTAAATGGTAGAGATGCGCGAAAGACTCGTGCGAGGTTGTTGCATTGTAAGTAATGTCATGGTTGCCCCTCCAATGCCGCTATGCTTTCATACCAAGTGTTACGGAGTTTAGGTGGTTTATGAGGATGTGGTGTGGAGCAAAAGAGGATTTAAGGAAGTGGGAACAGTTGGATAATTTGTACTTAGCACCAAGTGTGCTTCAATGACAAAGGTCCAACATGTTGAGCCCATAGTTAAAATGGTGAGAGACACAAGGAGGCATGGTCTTGGGCACTCCACTTGAGTGACGTGTGCGACGCCGCATCATGAGTGACCGCGTCATGAGTGTTGCTTCGAGGATCTCCGACAAGAAGTCCAGCGGTTATCGAGAACATCAAGGCATGATTTCATAAAAGTCGAGCGTCATCGAGAAGTCGACAAAATGTATGGGAACATCGATATGGACCGTGACACTTTTGTCTACCCTTCTGAAAAGTGGTTGAAAGTGTTGGAACCGCTAGGAGCGAAATAGAGTTTAGGGCAGGTGGCCAACATGCCCTCGGCCAAACGACGTAAAAATCCTGTTGTGGATGCATGGTGGGCCATGAGTGTAAGGACTGAAATACCCACTCACGGTGTTCAAGGACTCATGTGCGTATCGGACCTAACATTCAATTGTTATGTCGCTAATCTTCCCGAGTGGGCATGTCTGTTATCACACAAACAGCCCATCGTATCGCAATACTCCGATATTCACTCCAACGGTCGAGGAAAAACGGGCCAACTGCCCCACCCTCAGTGGATATTCCCGAACCTTCCGACAGGTTTGACCACTCCCGCGAACCTACAAACAGAAGTATCACGACCTTTTGGTCAATTTCTTGATGCATCGAGACCAATATAGACTTATAAAGATGCATCTTGCATCTTCACCGTCGATTCTCGAAGACCCCCAATCCGTCGACGGACTTTCTCAAATCTGTCCACTCATGACGCGACTCCGCACGCGTCGCCCGACAACGGAATCAACGACCCTGACTATACCTCATTCGTAACTCGTCACTTGTATATATATGTTGGATCATTTCAACACTTGTCATCGATGTACACTTACCGTTAACCATAGATTGCTCAAGTGTCCCAAATTCTAAATCATGTTCTGCCTTGCAAATTCTACTTGTTCACCATCTACGCTCCGTTCGGCATAACACTTGGTATCAGAGCCGAACAGTGCTGGAGAGGTATCCGACTACTTTACCCATTTCGGAGGACTATCTCGTACAAGCCGTCAGTGCATCTCGCATGTGAAGACTTCACAGAATTCGCGACTACGATGTGTGGCGTGTTGATCTTCTGAGACAGGCAGCAAGGGCTAGGACCCTTGCTGGTAGGATCTTGGGTGATCAGTAGTGCACCATGTACGATAACAGGAGAAGGGTTAGGAACTGTGGACTGAACTCTTGATTGATACAAAGTACAAGTATGGTACATGGAAAATCCTAGGCAATCTAGGCTAGCACAGCTCCTGGCCCACAGAGGGGCAACGCCTTGCTAGGCTTTGTAGGCCGTCGTGGCAAGGGACTTGGCGCAGTATCCAGGTTGACTGGCCTCCAGGGTAGCGTCCACCCAGGCTAGCAGGCCTTGCCAGGCTTATAGGGGCCTTGGAGGGATCTCCATCAGAGTCTTGGTCTTGTGCTCCAGAGTCAGAGGCTTGAGCAGATCTGATTTCTTGCATAATGTTGAGATACATCTGAACTAAGAGGACCTTCCTCTTTTATACATGTGGACCTGGCAAGTTGACCACCTTAAGGAGAAGGTTCGTTCAGGTACTTCTGGTCTTCTGCCTCTTGTGCCCTGATTAGGAGAAACTTCCTTCAGGAGAAGCTTCCTATAGTACTGGGTTTGTTACTGGCACCTCAGCAGGTCCAGGGAAAAGCTTCCTCCTTGAGGAAGCTTCGCCAGGTGATCAGGTGCAGCTTCCGCAGGAGGTTGCTTTCTCTGCAGGCCTTCCTCTGACGGCCGTTGATCTTGCCATGCTACTGCATCAGATTCGACGATCAGGAGCCTCCTGAATCTCGTGCCAGATTGGCCCATGCAGGTTGAAGGGCCCAAGCTCCACGCATGGTGATGGTGATGCAGTGTGGACCTTATGCCAAGGGTGCATGAGTCTAGCCAAGTCAGTTAGAGGACTCCTTGACCAGGATAGCTATGCAGTGTTGTGCAGTAGCTAACTTCCCACCCTGCTAGAGCTAACTAGAGGCATGCGCAACCTCCTTGCGCATGCTAGCAGACTATATTACACACCAGGCCCTTTAAGCTGCTTCAGGGCTGGATGTCAAAATTTATCTTGCATATACAGGTGTAACGGGCTGAGTCTCCAGCTCCTGCTCTGAAGTCGTCGTCGGAGTTCGCAGAATGGCGTTCTCAGTCCGCGTCAGGGGTTTACCCCCTTTGCAAGACTCAGGGGCAATCCTCATCAACGACCCAAAGCAGGGAGACTCGAATATTTTGAGTCTCCGGAGGCCCATTTCCGTTTTTAACCAAACCCCTGGTTTTGGGACCCAAACCGGGGGTTTTTACCTCGAACTCGTGTGTTCGCACGAGTTATTCCGTTTGTTTTACGTCGAAGTTCGTCATAAACGAACTTCGAGTTTTGTCTTGTCGTTCTGGCGCGAAATCGTTGCGTGTGAGGCACGCTGGCGATTTCGCGCCAGCAATTTTGACCTCACCCTCGCTCCCCCTATCCCTCGTCCTCTCTTGCTCGTTTGCAAGGAGGGTGAGGGGGGGCGAGGGCACGAGGCCACGAGGCCTCGCCCTCGAGGCCCTCGTGGCCTCTCAGCCGCCGATCCGGCTGAGGCCGCGATCGGCGGCTGGCGGCTGGCCGGCCGGT
>SZWC01005313.1:7333-18379 GCA_023375785.1 Penium margaritaceum
GCAATGAGAGCGAGTGCCGTGTCGAGCGTCGTTTGCCACTGACACAATTGCAGTGCAATGAGAGCGAGTGCCGTGTCGAGCGTCGTTTGCCATAGACACAATGGCAGTGCAATGAGAGCGAGTGCCGTGTCGAGCGTCGTTTGCCACAGACACAATGGCAGTGCAATCGCTCGCCCTTGTCATGGCGGAAAGTGACCCGGAAAGCCCTGCACAGGCCAACTGCAAAGCATTCTGGGCTTTTGATGGCTCAGTCTCATCCCTCACTCTCATCCCTCACTCTCTTCGCTCACTCTCATCGCTCACTCTCATCGCTCACTCTCATCTCTCACTCTCATCGCTCACTCTCATCTCTCACTCTCATCGCTCACTCTCATCTCTCACTCTCATCGCTCACTGATATCGTTGCACTGTTTGTGCAACAATATGAGTGTGCGGATGTTGAGCCACTTGCAAAAAGAGCGCAAAGGTCAAACATCCTCCACTTCTCGTCGCTCATTCATATCGTTTGCACTGTTTGTGTGGAGGCAGGTGTTGAGCCACTTCGCCACAGACGAACGAGAGCGCGAACGCCTTCAGTCCTTCTCCTCGGCCGAGGGAAGGGAGGAGCTGTATGAGTACAACCAGAGGGAGCGAAGAACGGTCCTTGAGGTGGGTCTCTGTGTGTGTGAGTGCGCGCGCGTGCGTGCGTGCGTGCGTGCGTGCGTGTGTGCGTGCGCGCACGTGCACGCTCAGTGCTCAGCTGCCAGCGTGCAGTGTGGCATCTGTCGTGCAATGCTGTATGAGTATAACCAGAGGGAAGCGGAGACTGGAGTGTGGAAACCAGAGAGCGCTGCTTGAAGTCCATTTTGTTCAGCCAAGTTGCGGGCAGGCAGCTTCCCATGTATTCTCTCGCCCCATCTGCGAGGGCCGAAGAGGTTCAGGGAGGATGGAGCGGAGCGTTTGGAAAAATTTTAGACTGGCGTCTTGGGTTTGGAGGATCTTTCTGTGTTTGCTGAAAGTGTTTTTAGCTGCATGCGTTTCAGTCGAATTCCTCCCCCTTACTTCGTGACTATTCTGCAGAATGTCAACAGGTTTTTTTTCCCCGAATTCTTCCCTTTTCTCACCCACCGCAGGTGCTGGAGGAGTTCCCGTCAGCCTCGCTGCCCCTGCCGTGGCTGCTGCAAGTGTGTCCGCGGCTGCAGCCGCGCGCCTTCTCCATATCGTCGTCGCCCACGCGGCACGCGGGCCGGCTGCACGTGACGGTGGCGGTGGCCCGGTGGCGCACGCCGTTCAAACGCCAACGCACGGGGCTGTGCTCGTCGTGGCTGGCGCAGCTGTGCCCAACGACAGAGTCGGCAGGGACTGAAGGTAAGTCTCCTGGGTTGACAGAATCGACAGGGTCTGAAGGTAAGTCTTCTGGGTTGACAGAGTCGACGGGGGCTGGCCAAGTATGTGAGTCTCCCGCATCTCATAGTTCTCCGGTATCTGACTTGTTCCTGGTCTTAGACACTCTGGCTGCACATGGGGTGGAGGTGGCACGGCGCAACCCTTGCAAACGCCAGTGCACTGTCGACTGTGCTTGTCATGGCTGTTGAGGTTAGTGCCGTCAACAGAGTCCGTAGAGGCTGGCAAAGAGGGTGCGCCACCTGCTATCTGTAATCTTTGCCTTTTCCACGTCAGAACTTCTCGATGAACAAAACCTTGAGTGGGTTGGTGTTGCCTGTGTGAAACGGCAGTGTCTGGTCAGAAGGCCATGTCTCCTCTAAACCAGGCGCTGGCCATGCGCAAGCGCAGGCGCAGATCACAGTTGTAGGCGCAGACTGCAGGCGCAGGTGCAGATCACAGGCGTAGGCACAGACTGCAGGCACAGATCACAGGCACAGGCGCAGAGCAGGCGCACGTGGGGTGGAGATCGCTGCCGCAGGTGCTGGTTGCAGATGCAGATGACAGGCGCAGACTGTGCTTGCAGGCGCAGGCGCAGGCCATTGACGCAGGCGCAGGTGCAGGCGCAGGCCCAGGCCAGGCGCAGGTGCATTTGCAGGCACAGGCACAAGCGCAGGCGCAGATGCATTCGCAGGCACAGGTGCAGGTGCAGGCGCAGGTGCAAGCGCAGGCACAGACGCAGGTGCAGGCGCATGCGCAGACACAGATCACAGATGACAGGCGCAGGCGCAGGCAGAAATCCCAGGCACATGCGCAGGCACAGATCGCAAGCGGAGGCCCAGATCGCAGATCGCAGGTGTAGGCGCAAACGCAGACCTCAGGGGTAGGCGCAAACGCAGACCTCAGGGGTAGGCGCAAACGCAGACCTCAGGGGTAGGCGCAAACGCAGACCTCAGGGGTAGGCGCAAACGCAGACCTCAGGGGTAGGCGCAGGAAAAACTTGTAGGCACAGGCACAGGCTTCAGATTGTAGGCGTAGGCGCGGGTACAGATGGCGGGCACATGCACAGGCACAGATACAGAAGCGCATGTCTGACTGTGGCCCAGTGGTCTTCACTAGGCCACTTAATTATGAGAAGTCCAGTTCAGCTCTCTCTGACTATGATCTCAGTTTTACTGTGATTGCAGTCAGATATGCAATCTAACATGTCAGCAACATGGATTGCAAGAATCCGCCTAGGTGGCAGATTAGAGATTGTTGCAGTGTGCCTAGGTCGCAGATCAGTCCCCTCTCTGTCCTGAGTATATCAGCCCACTTGGGCTCATTCATCAATCACTCATTCAGAAGTTCCACCTTCTTTCAGACAGCGCAGGCGCAGGCGCAGGTCGCAGATCGCAGATCGCAAGTCGCAGGTGCAGGCTCAGGCACAGGTGCAGGTGCAGGTGCAGGCTCAGGCACAGGTGCAGGTGCAGGCTCAGGCGCAGGCGCAGGTCCAGATTGTAGGCGCAAATCTCAGGCGCAGCACCACGTGTAGGTGCAGAACACAGGCGCAGCACCACGTGCAGGTGCAGAACACAGGCGCAGCACCACGTGCAGGTGCAGAACACAGGCGCAGCACCACGTGCAGGTGCAGAACACAGGCGCAGCACCACGTGCAGGTGCAGAACACAGGCGCAGGTGCAAGCACAGGCGCAGATCCCAGATTGCAGGCGCAGGTGCCGATTCAGATGGTAGGCACATGCGCAGGTGCAGATCACACGCTCAGGCAAAAGCGCAGATCGCATGCGCAGGCTCAGGTGCAGGCGGAGGCGCAGACGCAGGCAGAGATTACAGGTGTAGGCAGAGATCACAGGCTTAGGCAGAGATCACAGGCGTAGGCAGAGATCACAGGCGTAGGGAGAGGTGCAGGTGCAGGTAACAGGCGTGTGCACAGGTGCAGATCGCAGGCGCAGGCAAAAGTCGCATGCGCAGGTTGCAGGTGCAGGCACAAATCGTAGGCGCAGACGCAGGCACAAATCGCAGGCGCAGACGCAGGCACAAATCGCAGGCAGGCGCAGACGCAGGCACAAATTGCAGGCGCATGCGCAAGCGCAGAAAGCAGGCACAGATCACAGGCACAGACGCAGACGCTCAGATTGCTGATCCCAGGCACAGGCGCAGGCGCAGGTCGCAGGCGCAGATTGCAGGTGCAAGCGAAGGTGTAGATTGTGGATATCAGGCGCAGGCGCAGGCGTAGGCCATGATTGCAGGCGCAGACCTTAGGCGCAGATGGCAGGCACAGGTGCAGGTGAGATTGCAGGCGCAAACTCAGCTGGGCTCAGATCGAAGGCGCAGGCGTAGGTCACACGCTCAGGCGCTTCAGTGGCAGGTGCAGGCGCAGATCACAGATTATAGACGCAGGTGCATATCACACGAGCAGGTGCAGGCGCAGATCACAGATTTCAGGCGCAGGTGCATATCACACGAGCAGGTGCAGGCGCAGATCACAGATTTCAGGCGCAGGTGCATATCACACGAGCAGGTGCAGGCGCAGATTGGACGCAGATCGCGTCCAACGTGGGCCTGAACCTGCACCTGCACCTGCACACTGCACCTGCACCTGCACCTGCACACTGCACCTGCACCTGCACCTGCACACTGCACCTGCACCTGCACCTGCACACTGCACCTGCACCTGCACCTGCACCTGCACACTGCACCTGCACCTGCACCTGCACCTGCGCCTGCGCCTGCACCTGCACACTGCGCCTGCGCCTGCACCTGCACCTGCGCCTGCGCCTACATCTGCACACTGCGCCTACGCCTTCCATCTGCACCTCGGCCTGAGCCTACGCCTACGCCTGCAATCTGCACCTTTGCCTGCGCCTGCGCCTGCGCCTGCGCTTGCGCTTGAGCCTGCGCCTGCACCTGCGCACTGGACCTGCACCTGCACCATCCATCTGCACCTAGGCCTACGCCTACGCCTGCGCCTGTGATCTGCGCCTGCAACTACGTCTGCGCATACAATATGCGCCTGCGCCTACTCTGCGATCTCCACCTGAGCCTGTGCATGCGCCTGCACCTGCTCCTGCGATCTGGGCCTTCATCTGCGCTTGCCATCTGCGACTGTGTCTGTGCCTGCGCCTATGATCTGTGCCAGCGCCAGCGTGTGCAATCTGCATCTGGGCCTGCGCCCTGCGCATGCACCTACAGTCTGCGCATGCACCTGTGCCTACGATCTGCGCATGTGCCTGCGCCTGCCATCTGCGCCTGCCATCTGCGCCTGCCATCTGCGCCTGCCATCTGCGCCTGCCATCTGCACCTGCCACTAGGATTGAAGCCTGTGCCTGCCCCTGTGTTAGGGCCCGTGCCTGCAATCTTCCCCTGCGCCGGCAATCTGCGCCTGCGCCTGCAATTAGTGCCTGCGCCCTACCTGCGTTCTCGACCTATGCCTGCCCCTGCGCTTGCCCCTTCGACCTGCGCCTGCACCTGCACCTGCGGTCTGTGGCTACACCTGCGCCTGCGACCTGCACCTGCGCCAGCAACAGCTCCTACAACCTGTGCCAGAGATCTGCCCCAGCATTTGCCCCTGCACCTGCGCCTGCAATCTGCACCTGCGACTGCGCCTGCACCTGTGCCTGCGCCTGTGCCTGCGCCTGTGCTTGCGCCTGCACCTGCAACTGTGCCTTAATCTTCGTCTGTACCTGTGCCTGCGATCTGGGCCTGCGTCTGTGCCTGCAATCTGCACCTGCGCTTGCGCTTGCGCCTGGGAGCCGCGCCTGCACCTGCGCCTGCACCTGCGCCTGCAGCTGCACCTGCGCCTGCACCTGCACCTGCGCCTACGCCGAGGATCTGCGTCTGCGCCCGCGATCTGCGTCTGGGCCTGCGCCTGTGCCTGTGGATGTGGTCTACGCATGCACCTGCGCCTACGATCAACATCTGCGGTTTGTGCCTGTGCCTGGCGCCTGCGCCTACGATCTGCAGTTGCACCTGCGATCAGCGCGTGCCCATGCCCCTGCACCTGCGCCCGCTTGCAATCTGCGCCTGCGCCTGCGAACTGCGCCTGTGCCTTCTTCTGCGATCTGCGCCTGAAATTTGCGCCTGCGTCTGCTTCTACAGTCTGCGCCTGCACTTGTGATCAGCGCATGTGCCTGCACCTTCTGTTTGCCCCCTGCGACCTGCAGCTGCGCTCTGCACTCGCGGCCTGCGCTTGTGCCTGCGCCTGCACCTGTAACGCCTGCACCTGCAACGCCTGCACCTGCGCCTGCACCTGCAATCTGCAATCTGTGCCGGTGCCTTTGCCTGCGAGTGCTATCTGNCCCATGCCCCTGCACCTGCGCCCGCTTGCAATCTGCGCCTGCGCCTGCGAACTGCGCCTGTGCCTTCTTCTGCGATCTGCGCCTGAAATTTGCGCCTGCGTCTGCTTCTACAGTCTGCGCCTGCACTTGTGATCAGCGCATGTGCCTGCACCTTCTGTTTGCCCCCTGCGACCTGCAGCTGCGCAAGCGATCTGCACTCGCGGCCTGCGCTTGTGCCTGCGCCTGCACCTGTAACGCCTGCACCTGCAACGCCTGCACCTGCGCCTGCACCTGCAATCTGCAATCTGTGCCGGTGCCTTTGCCTGCGAGTGCTATCTGTGCCTGCCATCTGCGGTTTGTGCCTGCGCCTGCGCCTGCCACCTGTGCAGGTTCAGGCCCAGGTTGGAGGCGCAAATGGTAGGGGCAGGCGCAGACGCAGCCACAGACGCAGGCATAGATTGCTTTCGCAGGTGCAGGCGAAGATCGCAGGCAAGGACACAGATGGCAGGCGCAGGCGCAGATGGCAGGCAGGGACACAGATGGCAGTTGCAGGCGCAGGCGCAGATGGCAGTCGCCGGCTTCGATCACAGGCAAGGGCGCTGACTGCAGGCGCAGGCAAAGGCGCAGGTGCAGGCGCTTGTCACTTGTCCGTAGGCTTACATTACCGTTGACGAAATTATGCATAGTCCTGCCTGGCAGCGCCATGGCACAAACAGAGACGACAGCCGTGGCTACTCTTGCTCCAGTTTTTTTTTCTGCTCGCAAAAGACCGGCTACACTTTTTGGATTCAGCACACTCGCGGGCTTGCACTGGTGCACTTGCACTTGCATGCAAGAGTGAGTGCAAGCGAAAGGACGCGGCATGCTGGGCAGCTTCAGGGAAACGGCAGCGCTGCAGTTGTGGAGAGAAGCTCTATGGCTGTGGTTTCTCCCCTCACTAACAACCAGTTGGCTCTATGGCTGTGGTTTCTCCTCTCACTAACAACCAGTTGGCTCTATGGCTGTGGTTTCTCCTCTCACTAACAACCAGTTGGCTCTATGGCTGTGGTTTCTCCTCTCACTAACAACCAGTTTTGGCGCTATGGCTGTGGTTGCGGTTCACACAGGCATCTTTTCTACTGGTGCTGCTCAGTCAGACTCTCGCTCTGCCTTTTTGTTTTGTTTCTTTGAAGTCCTCTTAGCTGGTCTTCAATGCTTCAGGAGACAGCGCCTTGGAAGGGAAGGGAGTGTGGTGGGTGGCGGTCTCGATGACCTTAGGCAGGTGTCTGTTCTTTCTGCCACGGCATGGGGGGGGGGGGGGGGGTAAGCATGTCCACGTTTCAGGCACGTTTCAGTGGTCTCCTTGTTCACAGGGCGCGTCTACCTAAACGCCTCCCGTTTCATCTCCTCCTCCTCTCGCCCACTTGGCCCTGAGTGCAACCGTGCTCAATCGGGCCACTGGCTTTTCGAGCCTTACCTTGTCCACGTCCCTCTCTTTTTCTCTCGTATTCTGTTCGCAGCATTCTCCTGCCTGCGTCTCGCCTGTAAGCCAAGGTGATTTGTTTTGTGCTCACGTTGTATTTTGTTGCCTGTGACTCGAGCAGGCGACTCGTTTGTCCCAATCTGGCTGTCCCGTGGCACGCTGACCCTACCTCCCCCGACAGTTCCCTTAATCCTCGTCGGCCCCGGCACCGGATGCGCACCCTTCCGATCCTTCATCCACGAAAGAGACGCTGCGCTGGTTGCAGCAACCGACTGCGCCGGTGCTGCACAAGCAGGCTCGTTCACAGGAATGGCAGAGTACGTTCCATCAGGAAAGGAAGCGGTCACCAACGGACTGGGTGTGGCTGAAAGGGAGGCATCTGCAGCTCCTGAAGCAACAGCGGCGGCAGCGGCGGAAGCAGCAGCAGCTGCTGCAAGGGTGGAAGCAGCTCCTGGAGCAACAGGAGAAGCAGCGGAGTCTGCTTCATCAGCTGTCGAGGCTGCTGCACGGCACACTGCTGCTGCTGCACCGGACCTCGCTTTTGCTGCACCAGCTGTGGCGCCTGTCCTCTTTTTCTTCGGGTGCAGAGGACAAGAAAAGGATTTTTTGTACGCGGACGAATGGCAAGAACTGAGCGGAGCCGGCCGCGTTTTATCTGGCGAACGCGGCGGTGGCTTTGCTGTGGCGTTCTCGAGAGACCAGCCTCAGAAGGTATGAGGAAATAATAATTTTCAGCATGTGTGGGCTGCTTTCACCTTGCTACCTCTCTCAGGTAGCCCAAATTGGAGGGTCCGCTTTTGTTTGCTTCTGTTTGACGACGCCAGCAGGTGGTGCAAGCAGGAATGAGGGAGCCCTGGCCGACTCGTGCAACGATCTGTGCTTTGCAGTTTGAAGTGCTTTTTGTCGAGGTGAAGCTTCCGATGCAACTCGTCTGTCGTCGCAAAGCGACACAGAAACCTCTTCTCCTCCTGTCTGCCTTCTTCCCTTACACGCAGGTCTACGTGCAGCATGAACTGAAGGAAAGAGCGGGGCAGGTGTGGAGGCTGTTGAGGGAGGGTGCGGCGGTGTTTGTGGCGGGGTCGGCGAACAAGATGCCGGCGGACGTGATGGCGGCGCTGGCTGCTGTTGTCGCCGAGGAAGGGCTCATGTCTAAGGAGGCTGCCACTGCGTGGGTGAAGGCATTACAGAGAGTAGGGCGGCTTTACATGGAATGCTGGTCTTGACACGAATCGGAATGTCGGTCTTCGACGTACCTGCTGCCCGTCTCGAGCGTCGAGAGGGTGAACACTTTGTTCGAAGAATGTTGCGTCTGCGAAGCGAAAGCTTGAAAGAAAGCTGGGCGGCCATGTAAGGATTGGAGGTCGGGATGCTGAAACACCGTTGTGACGTGATGCTGAAGCATCACGTCGTGCGTTGGTTGTGTGTATGTGTCAGGTCATGACTTCCCTCAAAACTGTTGGAGCAGAAAAACTGGGCGGCATACACAGTGTTGGTAAATAGATTGTAAATGCAGGTATTAGTTTCAGTTTTAGAAACTGCAACATGTTGCTCACACACACTCTTTGCCATGGAGCTAGACCAGAGGTGTGGCAGACGGATTTTCCTTGCTCGATGTGCTGTTTAGCGCTAGTAGTACATGCCCAAGTGCAACATTCACTTTCCGTGGCGCAATACACGTAGCTTAGGTTGCATAACTCGCATCATGTGGGGCGGCACTTATCACATCATTATGCAACACTCGAATCGCATGTCACAATGCGACACTTGCATCACATTCGCTCTATTCTCACAACAGACAAAGGCTGTGGCCATGTGAACCATCCCCGCCTATTGGTACAACTTAATGTGACCACTAAGTCGAGTCCATGCTGGAGCAGATCCCTTATCCAGACCTAGCTGGTGTCGGAGCATGGTTGGGTGCTGGCCTACCCATTAGTGGTTACCAGACAAGGCATGTTGTTCAAGATTGAGCGAGAATCTTGGTCTCATCTCGACCATTTTGAGAGTAACAATGAGATTTGCAGTCTTGAAGATCGAGATTGAGAAAATCTCAAAGTATACTCCATGTTGAAAGTTCATTCTCATCTCAATCTCCTGGTCCAATGCCGAGATTTTTATGATCTCGAATTTTGTCAAGCATTGGTGGAATTTCCTATGCTAAAAAGTCATCATACATGCATACATACTCATGGGAGCTGTGGAAATCTTGTTGATGGGAGATTGGTAAAGAAGATAACTCGATAAAAATAACTTCTACATACAAGACGGTTCATCTTAGCGTTCCAGCCACATAGTGTTGTGCTTTGTGCCGTTTCTGTACAGTTTACTGTGACCACTCGGCCGTGTCCATACTCGTGCAGATCCCTGAGGCAGGCGGCCCTGGTGACACCGGCGCGACGACAGGCGGCGGACTACCCGTCTGGAGCTGACCGACCACTGTTCCAGAGCCCCAGATGTCACCGGGACTCCTTGCTGTGCCTTCTACGTCTTGCAGGCGCCTTTCGGCGGACTGGGCATGAGGCCCATTTGCATGTTTTTGCATTATATACTCGCTGTCAGTCGATGGATGCATGCATGTGACCAGTCGTTGCGTGCGTCTTTTGATTCTGCACGTCTAGGTTCAGACGGCGTAGGATTCTGACATGTGTGCGCAGAGTTACGGCCAAAACAGTGGTTTTGGGCCGGTTTTAGGACAGCTCTTGGACTGCCGCGTGCGACACCCGCCGTGCGCCGCGGCAGGTATTTATGCCCTGGACCTGTCAGTTGTCATACTCTCTCTGCATTTACTAAGCTATTGAAGCTTATGAGACTTTGCGCGTCTCACTAGCCTGATCCTTGCTGTTTCTTGCACCTGCCTGCTTGCTAGTGCGTTAGCTGACTGGACAGTGTCGCCACGTCAGCAGCAGCAAGGCTAGGAAGCTTCCTAGCAGTTTCTCACATAGGTCCATCGCCACACAACAAACTCGTGTTATAGAATAGCAACTTTCTGACAACAGTGTACAATTGTCAGTCCGACATTGGCTGGAGTCATCGCGTCGCACAAGTAGATGCGACAATTTCAACTGAGGTCAAACGATGGATTGGGTTCCCTATCCAGTCAAGATTTTCGTCAGGATACTTTTGAGCTACACAAGCCAAGATACACCTGGGCTCACATGTGTGAGTATTCCTCGCTAGGTCACATTTGCAGTTGCGCGAGTTCGAGATGAGACAAGACGAGATGGATCTCGCATGTTTTGGGTTGCCCCAAATCTTAACATCGTCTCGAATTGTTTCGAGACAGTCTCGATCTCGTCTAAAAATCCGAGATTAGTTCGGGATTTCAAGATTTCGATACTTCTACATTTCTGAGATGTGATCAATTTCAAACGCCATGCCTCACTACGAGATAGCTGCCATGGCATCTCGGATGCTGGTTGGGGCCTTCTCTAGTTTGTCTACAGTCTCTAGGGTTTAATCGGTGGTCTTGCTTTTGGATCGATTGGCATGTTTTGCATTGTCGGACCCATGCATGGGTGAATTCATTGCGTCCGGCTCCAGAATTCGCATCCACAGGTCCAAACGGTACTGCACTTGCATGCCTGTGCACACAGTTACAGCCAAAACAATGGCTTTAGATCGGGTTTTAGGACAGATTGACCACTGCCGCGTGCTTTACCCGCCATGCGCTCCGGTATGCATGTGTGTTGTGTTCTTGAGAGTTGTTATTCCTCTCTGCATGTTGAAGCTACTGAAGCTTATGAGACTCTACATGCCTCAACACCCTAACCCAATCCTTGCTGTTTCTGTTGGTATTGGCATTCGAGTGCTTACTTAGCAATACATTGGTCACTGTCCAATGGTCTCCACGCACATTCCTCTCTGCATGAGAATAAATCATTATGGGTGCCGTTCAAACCAAGTGGTGCTTTGAGGCGAGGACACGTTCAAGTTTGCGAGGGGGGG
>SZWC01005313.1:24414-36914 GCA_023375785.1 Penium margaritaceum
TGGAGTGGAGTGGAGTGGAGTGGAGTGGAGTGGAGTGGAGTGGAGTGGGATGGAGTGGAGCTGAGTGAAGTGGACTGGACTGGAGTTGCGTTGAATGGATCAGAGTGGAGTGGAGTGGAGAGAAGTGGAGTAGAGTGGATTGGATTGGAGTGGAGTGGAGTGGAGTGGAGTGGATAACAGTGCAGGGGATTGTAGTGGAGTAGAGCGGAATGCGGTGGAGTGGATTGGAGTGGAGTGGATTGGAGTGGATTGGAGTGGAGTCGATTGGAGTGGAATGGAGCAGAGCTGAGTGGAATGGAGTGGAGTGGACTGGAGTGGACTGGAGTGGACTGGAGTGGACTGGAGTGGAAAGGAGTGGAGTGGAGTGGAGTGGATAACAATGTAGGGGATTGTAGTGGAGAAAAGCAGAATGAAGTGGAGTGGATTGGAGTGGAGCGGATTGGAGGGAGGTGGATTGAAGTGGAGTGGAGTGGATTGGAGTGGAATGGACTAGAGCAGAGCAGAGCGGAGTGGAATGGAGTGGATTTGAGTGGAGTGGAGTGGAGTGGAGTGGAGTGGAGTTGAGTGGAGTGGAGTGGAGTGGAGTGGAGTAGAGTGGAGCGGATGGGAGTAGAGTAGAGCGGAGCAGAGTGGAGTGGAGTGGAGTGGAGTGGAGTAGAGTGGAGCGGATGGGAGTAGAGTAGAGCGGAGCAGAGTGGAGTGGAGTGGAGTGGAGTGGAGTAGAGTGGAGCGGATGGGAGTAGAGTAGAGCGGAGCAGAGTGGAGTGGAGTGGAGTGGAGTGGAGTAGAGTGGAGCGGATGGGAGTAGAGTAGAGCGGAGCAGAGTGGAGTGGAGTGGAGTGGAGTGGAGTAGAGTGGAGCGGATGGGAGTAGAGTAGAGCGGAGCAGAGTGGAGTGGAGTGGAGTGGAGTGGAGTAGAGTGGAGCGGATGGGAGTAGAGTAGAGCGGAGCAGAGTGGAGTGGAGTGGAGTGGAGTGGAGTAGAGTGGAGTGGAGTGGAGTGGAGTGGAGTGGACTGGACTGGAGTTGAGTGGAGTGGAGTGGAGTGGAGTGGAGTGGAGTGGAGTGGAGTGGAGTGGAGTGGAGTGGAGTGGAGTGGAGTGGAGTGGAGTGGAGTGGAGTGGAGTGGAGTGGAGTGGAGTGGAGTGGATTGGAGTGGAATGGAATGGAGTGGAGTGGAGTGGAGTTGAGGTGAGTGAAGTGGAGCAGAGGAGAGTAGAGCAGAGCGGATCGGAGAGGAGCGGAGATGTGTGGATTGGAGTGGAGTGGAGTAGAGTAAGGTGATCTGGAGTGGAGTGGAGTGTATTGGATTGGAGTGGAACAAAGGGGAGCGGAGCGGAGTAGAGCAGAGCGGAGCAGAGTAGAGCAGAGCCGATCAGAGCACAATGTAGTGGAGTAGGGGAGAGTGGAGCGGAGTGGATTGGACTCGAGTAGAGTGGAGTTGAGTGGAGTGGAGTGTGAGTGGAATGGACTGGAGTGGAGTGGAGGGGAGTGTGGTGGAGTGGAGTGGAGTGGATTGGAGTGGAGTGGAGCAGAATCGAGTGGAGGGGAGTGGAGTGGAGTGGAGTGGAGTGGAGTGGAGTGGAGTGGAGTGGAGTGGAGTGGAGTGCAAGATTTCTGGCATCTATGTAACCAATGAGCCCACTCGCTCGATAGAAATGGTCGCCGCCGCTCTCACCACCTCCTTTGCAGGCACTGCCGTGCCTATCCTCCATGCACACAGGGTGACCCCCGCCGCCCGCAGAGTGGAGGTGCACGCAAGCGGCAAGAAGCTCAATGTGAAGCAACCACTTGGCCCGTTCGGCGACTACAAGTTCAAAGTGGACCCCTCCGGCTCGTCTTCCAAGGTTCTGGGCATATACCAATTCTCGAAGTGGTACCGCAGCAACGTGGAGGGCTACAGCCCCATCTACAATGAGGAACTTTGTCAACCTCCGTACAACTCCATACCCTGTAAAACTTTATACAACTCAACAAAACTCTGTAGAAGTCTACATAGCTTTGTACAGCTCCATATAACTCCATAGAAATTCGTACAACTACGTATAACTACCTACCACTTTGCAGAACTATGTACTACTCTGTAGGATTATGTACAATTTTGTATACATTTTTACAAGTCCATAAAACTATGTAAAACCATGTACAACTCCATATAACTATTTACAACTCACGGCAGTTTTTTGCATTTTTAACAACTCTCTGAAACTCGGTATAACTCGAAAATCCTCTGCACAACTTCATACAAATCCATAGAACTCCGTACACCCTAGAACAACTCTCTTCAATTATGTACAATCCAAAACGACTCGATACAACTACAAACATCTCCATACAAATCTGTATATCATTCTATGACCCTGCAAAGCTACATACAACTCTGCATAACTCTGAACAAATTCTTACAGCACTGAACAACATTGCAACAATTCATACAACTCCGTACACTCTATAACAATCCATACAAATCTTTACAGCTCCTTAGAACTCTGCAAAGCTCCGTACAACTGTGTACAAATTTGTTTAACTCTGAACAAGTATGTACAGCTCCATACAACTCTGTAGCATTCGTTATGACTATGTACAACTTCATGCAACTCCGTACATCCCCATACAACATTGTAAAACTCTCTTCAGTTCCGTACAACTCTTTACAACTCTGTAGTCATCCAAAAAACACTGTGAACCTCCGTAAACCTTTATAAAATCTTGTACAGCTCAGCACAAATCTGAAACAACTCTATACAACTATGAACAGCCCTTTCTAACTCTGTACAACTCGATAAAAACCGTACAAGTCTGCATAGCTATGTCCAACTCTGAACTTCCCTGCACGCCTCCATACAACTCTGTATAATTCTGTTATAAATCTCTACAACTTGGTACCACTTTGTACTACTGCGTACAACTCCGAACAACTCCATACAACTACGTATAACCCCATACAACTCCATACAACTACAACCAATTATATGCAACTCTTTATAGCTTGATTCAACTCCATGCATATCCTTACAGCTTTGTTCAACTTTGTACAAACATTTTCAACTCCGTACAACTCCATAACACTCAGTACACATTTGTACAACTCCGTAGAGCTCAGCAAAACTCCAGGAATTGACTGCCAATTCCAAGCATTGCCAGGCATTGCCCAGGAATTGCTAGGCCTCCGCACATTTCCAATGCATTTCCAGGCATTGCCTACGCACTACCAGGCATTGCCAAGCATTTCCAGGCATTGGCCAAGCATTTGGAGGCAACGCGAGGCGGTGCCCAAGCATTGCCGTGCATTTCTAGACCTTTACAGGATTTTTCCGGAATTGACCATGCATTTACAGGAAGTTTCCATGCATTGCCAGGCATTGCCAAGAATTGCCAAGCACTGCCAGACATTGTGTGGAATTTCCAGGAATTGCCTAGTCATTTTGAGGCATTGCCAAACTTTGCTTGGGCATTTCCACACAATGTCAGGCATTCCCAGGCATTGCCAAGCCTGCCATGCATTTCCCAGCTTTGCCAGGCATTTCGAGGCATGACCAGTCATTGCGCAAGCATTTTCGAGCATTGCTAGGCATTCCCCATGCATTGCCAAGCAAACCCCAGTCATTGCCAGTCATTGGCCACTCATTTTCCAGGCATTTTTAGGTATTGCCGAGGCATTATCCAGGCACTGGTATGCAATTCCCGAGAATTTGTAGTCGTGTCCAGGAATTGCCCAGTCATTGCACAGGCATTGCCTAACATTGCCACATATTTCTCAGTCATTTTCATACATTGTCAGGCATTGCATTGGAATTTCCAAGAATTTCCGAGCATTGTCAGGCACAGCCAAGCACTACCGGGCATTGTCAGACTTTGCCAGGCATTTCCATGCATACCCAAAGATTCCCGAGGCATTAGGAGGCATTGCAATGCATTGCTCAGGCAACTTCAGGCATTGCCATGCATTTCTCGAGAATTTTCAGGAATTGCAAGACAATGCAAGGAATCACCAAGCATTTTCAATCATTTCCCAGAAATTTCCAGGCTTCCAAGCACTACCCAGGCATTCCCACACATTTCAAGGCATTGCACAAGCATTACTGGGCACTGGCAGGCACTGTCCATCCATTGCTATGCATTTAAAAGGCATTCCTAGGCATTTCCAGGCATTTCCATACTACAAAGCATTGAATAGGCATTGCCATGCATTGCCATGCATTGCCAAGCATTTCCCCTCATCTTTACCCGCTATTTCCAGGCATTAACCAGACATTCCTAGGCATTGCTAAACATTTCTGAGATATTGCCATGCTTTTCCAAGGAATTCCCAGGCATTGCTGGTTATTTTCCATGCATGACAGAGCACAATCAGGCATTGTGAGGAATGTATCAGGCATTTCCATGCATTTCCTAAGCATTGCTAGGCATTACGAGGTATTGTAAAGCATTCTCCAGGCATTTCCAGGAAATTCCATGGATTTCCTAGGCATTTCCAGGAAATTATAGGTATTGCAAGTTTTGAACAGGAAATTCTAGGCATTTCCAGCCATTTCCCATGCATTGCGAGGCATTGCGAGACACTTTCAGGTATTACCAGGCATTCCTAGGAGTAGACATTGCGTAGACATTTTTTTGCATTGCTAGGGATTGTCCATGCATTTCCAAGCATTGTTAGGCATTGGCAAGGATTGCACAAGCATTGCCCAGGCATTGCGAGGCATTACTTAGGAACTTCTTAAGCATTGCAAAGCATTTACAGGCATTGCCCATGCATTTATGAGGCATTGCCAGGAATTTCCCAGATGTTTCCTGGCATAGCTAAGCATTGTCCAAGCACAACAAAGAATCCCCCAGTCATTGCTAGACATTTTCTAGGCATTTCCATGCATTTCCAGGCATCACCAGGAATTTCCCGCCTTTTCTAGGCATAGCCACGAATTGCAAGGCATTGCCATGGAGTTTTGGGCATTGCTCAAGCATTACATGGCATTTCCAGGCACTGTCCAAGCTTTCCAGGAATTGCGAGACATTGAAAAGAATTCCCCATTTACTGACCAGGCATTGTCAGGCATTTCAAGGCATTTCCCAGGCATTTCCAGGCATTGCCAAACATTTTCCACACATTCCCAAGCATTGCCGGACATTACTGAGGCATTGTTGAGGCATTACCTAGGCATTTCTAAGGCATTGCTAGGATTTTTCCGGGAATTTCCAGTCATTGCTAGGCATTGCCTAGCATTGCCAAGCGTTGCCTAATCTTTGCTAGGAATCATAAGGCAACGCCCAAGCATTGCAAGGAATTCTAAGGCATTGCCAAGCATTGCCAAGCATTGTCAGACATTTTCAGGCTATGCCAGAAAATTCCAGGCATTTCCAAGAAGAATTCAGTCATTGCCACAGACTTCCTACGCATTTCCAAGGTGTTGTCAAACATAGCCAGGAATTTCCAAGCATTATGAGGCATGGCCCTCGCAATGCTGGGCATTGTGAGGCTTTTCTTAGGTACTGCCAGGCATTGCCACGCATTGTGAGGCATCGCCAAGTATTTTGAGACATAGGTACGCCTTCCTCAAGCAATACCCAGGCATTGCCAGGCATTTTCCATGCATTGCTGGGCATTGCCAGTGATTGCACAAGCATTGCCACGAGTTTCCGGGTATGGCCAAGTATTTCCAGGAATTGCCCAACATTGCCAAGCATTGCTCATGCATTGCAACACCGCCAAGCATTGCCCAAGTATATCCGCACATTACCAGGTATTGCCCAAGTATTGCCAGACATTGCAAGGAATTTCCCACACATTTACAGGCATTGCAAGGCATGGCCTAGGCATTGCCAGGCATTGTAGAGGTATTGGCAGGCATTGCAAGGAAGTTTCCAGGAAATACCAAGCCGCCTGGCATTTTTCCATGAGCTGCAAGGCATTTCCAGGACTTGCAAAGAACTACCAAGGCATTGCCAGGCATTGCCCATGCATTTCCTCACATTGCCAGGAATTTCCTTACATTGCCAGGCATTTCCTCACATTGCCAGGCATTTCCAGGCAAGGCTTAGGCATTGCCGGGCTTTTTGAGGAATTACACTAGCATTGACAAGCATTTGCACACACCGACAAGCTGTACCAAGCACTGCCAAGGCATTTTTAGGCATTGCCCAGGTACTAACTAGGAATTTCCAGGGATTATCCATGCATTTACAATCCTTACATAGGCATTGCCCGGCATTGCCCATGGATTTCCAGGCATTGCCAGACATTGCCCAGGCATTTCCGGGCATTGCCAAGCAATGCCCAGGCAATGGAAGGCATTGACTGGCATTGTTCAGGAATGGCCAGGTTTTTTAGGCATTTCTAAGGCATTGTTCGGCATAGCCAAGCATTTCCTGAGACCTACCAGGCACTGCCAAGTATTGCCATGTGTTGCCAAGCAACGCCCAAGAACTTCCACGCATTGCCAAGCATTCTGAGTTAGTGTTCAGGCATTGCCAGGCTTCCAGGAATTTCGAAGGCATTGCCATGCATTACCAGGTGTTACCCAAGTATTGCCATGAATTGCCTAGGCATTGCTAGGAACTTCCTAAGCACTGCCAAGCATTGCCTTGCATTGCCCAGGCATTGCCAAGCATTGCTATGCATTGCCCATGCATTTCCAGGCATTTCCCAACCATTGGTACGCCACCAGGCATTGCCAATGCATGACTAGGTATTGCCTAAGTATCGCTAGGCGTTTCTAGACATTGTGAGGCATTGTCAAGGCAATGGCACAAATTGCAATATATTGCCTTGACATTGTCGGGCATTGCCTAGGAAATGTAGGCATCCCGAAGCATTGCTGATACATTTCCAGGCATTGACCAGGAATTACAAGGCATTGCCAAGCATTTCCTAGGAATTTCCAAGCACTACGAAGGTATTGCCAAAGATTGAATAGGCATTGCAAGGTAGAGCCATGCATTGCAATGCATTTCCCGGTCATTGCCAGAAATTGCCAAGCATTACCATGCATTTTTACACGCATTGCAAGGCATTGCAAGGAATTTCTGAGCCATTTCTTGGAATTTCCATGCATTGCCAAGGCATTTTCAGGCATGGCCATGCCTTACCCACGCATTGCCCATGCATAACAAGACATTACCATGCATTGCCAGGCATTTCTCAAGCATTGACAGCCATTATTCAGGTATTTCAAGGCATAGCCATGCATTGCAAGGCATTGCAAGGAATTTCTGAGCCATTTCTTGGCATTTCCATGCATTGCCAAGGCATTTTCAGGCATGGCCATGCCTTACCCACGCATTGCCCATGCATAACAAGACATTACCATGCATTGCCAGGCATTTCTCAAGCATTGACAGCCATTATTCAGGTATTTCAAGGCATAGCCATGCATTGAAAGGCATTTCCTGGCCTTCCCCAGGCATGGCTCAGGCATTTCTAGGCATTGCAAAGAATCACCGAGGCATTGCTAGGAATTTCAAGGCATTGCCAGAAATTACCCAGGGATTGCAAGGCATTGCCCAGGCTTTGCAAGGCATTTCCGGCCATTGTTGGGCATTGCCAGGCATTGTGGTGCATTGCAAGGAATTCACAAGTCATTGGAAGAACTCCCTGAGCATTTCCAGGTATTAACAAAGCATTTTCATGCATTCCCATGCATTACGATGCATTGCCCAGGCATTACCAGGCTTTGATGTGCATTACCCAGGCATTGCAAGGCATTATCCAAGAATTGCCACGCATTGCCGGGCATTGCCAAGCATTTCCACGCATTGTCGGGAATTGCCCTGCATTGCCTAGGCATTTCCAGACTTTGTAAGGCATTTTTGGACATTGCCATGCATTGCCCAGGCATTAGTGGGCATTGCAAAGAATTGAAAGGAATTTCTAGGCACTCTGAGGCACTACCATGAATTTCCCATGTATTGTCAGCCATTTTCAGGCATTGCCAGGCATTGCACAGACATTGTCAGGAAATTTCAGGCATTTCCAAGCATTTCTTAGGCATTGGCATGCGTTGTCTATGTATTTCCAGACGTTGCCAAGCATTTTCAGGAATTTTCCAGCCATTGCGAGGCATTGCCCGGAGTTTCCAGGCAGTGCTAGGCAGTGTCAGGTATTGCCTAATGTGCAAAATATGACTTCGACAAGGTCTTCTCCGACAAAAAAAACCCTTCAGATAATCTGAGTTTCCAATAAGGTTCAGGTTCTGCACCAAACCCCCTCAAAGTGGTTGGCCAGTCACGACCATGCTTCCATAGTCAAGTCAACACTATTAATAATGACCTTGTCGTCACACGTACGACTAGCACAAAGAAGCAATTGATACCTACATTTTCTGTTCTATTGTACATCCTTTTTGCCTTTGATTCTGTGACCCTCATCCTATTGTCTCTGCTCTGCCTTTCCTCGCTCACTCAATCTTCGCCGTCCAATCTCTTGCCAGTCCCTCGCATTCCTTTGCTCCACTGCTCACGCTTCTCCGCTTTATTTTACTCGGCCCGTCAAGGCTCTCTCTCCCCATTCTCTTGGCGTGCCCAACTTCTACTCTCCCTTGAGGATCTCTCTTGTATTGCTTCACGCGTAATTTTTAACCCATTTTCCAACTCAACTAACTCCTTGTTCTTGTTTGCATCTCTTCGCTACCATCATGCTCCAATGCTTTCGCATGACGCTCTTGCTTTCTTCTGCGTTAGCTCATGCCAAGCGTCACATTCTTCTCAAACCTAGGAAATTCAAAACATTGCCGGACATTGCCAGGGCATGACCAGGTACTACAAGGCATTGCCACGCATTGCCAAGAATTGCATTGCCTAGAAACGCCTAGGCATTACCTGGGCATTTCCAGGCACTTCCTGGGAATTTCCAGGTATTGCCTGGAATCGCCTCCCTTTATCTATTCTTTTCAGACGTAATTCACCTCTGTATAAACATGAGTTCAGCTGCCACCTCTATCATTGTATCAAAAACAAGACCATTGCAAGAAACACACAAACCAACAGTGTGAAACTGTCATCACATGTCTTCTTTCTGAGTACTCCATCAACTGTGACTCTCACACCCTCCCACAACTAACAAAAATGCGGACACAATCATACGTGCATTTTTTTTTCTTCTCATGGATTTTGCATGTCCTATGAAGCTAAGTTGGAAGACAAACATCCCGTCGAAGTAATTCATTTGACCTCGTCACAAAAAGTTTTCTCATCTACCTTTGAATCGATGCACCAGTGATGTCATAATTTGAATCCCTTAAGCTCCATTACGGTGGCTCATTACACACATTTTATGAATCATGACAAGAGATGTATTCATCCCAAACGCCTTTATGATGAAGCTATTGAGCCCCGCTTCCTTTCTAGCATACTTCATGGTCTTACGCGCCGCCTTTAGGTTGTACCAAGGATTCCTTTCCGTCTTGCCTTAAGATCATGTTGACCTCCTGATAGGTCCACTCGAGCCTCTAGCTCACAACTTTGTCTCGTCGATTATCTGCTCACCATTTTCCACCTCACATGGTGGGAATTTTGGGCTCAACCCCATTCTTCCCCAATTCCCAAGTTACGCTCATTATTACGAACTGCTCTAAAACTAAAAAAATTGACTTATTTTGTGTACATTCACAACCCATTCTGAGATGAAAGCTAAACCTTGGCTCATACATTCTTTATTAGATTTCGTTTGCATTGATATCTTAATATTTTTTATCCTGGAGCCTCGCTGCAGAATTATTTTGTTTTTCACCTCGACCCTTTGGTGGAAGGCGGAGGATTTGTGTCCCCCATAACTACTCCACCTGTGACCGGGTTCAATCCCCGGAAGACATCTTGTTCTGAGGTAGTCCCCCCTCCTCAGTCGGTTACGACTAGTGGCCCAAAAAATATTCGACGCAAACATCACACCACGCATGATGGACAAGCATGTAAACGCTGACTGGCAATGGATGACTAACCGTGCGAGGACCCCTTCTCCTTTCGTAACAAAATTATATATCCTGCGTCCTTGCATTCGAGTAAGAGCCACGTCATCATTGAGCGAGGGGGTAAACGATATCTTCCCCGAATCCCCGGCGTACCCGAGGTAGGATCTCCCTTGCCAATGCATCTCTGGCATCGTCTCAAGGGAAGGGAAGACGAGGGTATGAGTTGCGGCGAGATTACGGGTCGCTTGGCGCTCCAACGTCGCCTAGAAATTGCGATCCTCAAGTACAAGAAATGTCCATCCTTGCAATGCATGGATTCAACGAGTGATTCTTACTGGCGGACTGGTCAATGCGCTCCATGGCAGTGTCCCTCCCGCTCGCATGGCCATCGGCCCGTGACCCGCAAGATGACCCTACGAGAAAAAATAACTACTTTTTCGTCGTGTCCAGCCCTCCACTCGTTTCACTCTGCGGCCCACAGCTGCCTCCTCCCGCCACGATCTCGTCCCTTGCGCCTTTCCCCTCTTCGCAGTGCGTGGTGGAGTCACTTCCAACGGACTCCCAACAGCACTTTGTCTCCCGCCGCCGCCATTTTTCTCCGCCATTCTAGATTCATCTCCTCATTCCCTCCCGGAATTTGAAGCAAGGGCGTCTGCAAGACCATAAGTTGTCATCTGAACCAGCTGAAAATCTCTGGAGGAGGGAAGCAGGAGCCAGCTTCGCCGCCATGACGACTTCGCTAGCAGCTACCGCTGCCTACTGCGTCACGCCTGCTGCGCTCAGCACGAGAAGCAGCTGCGCAAGGCCGCAGCAGCAAACGAGGCGATCTTTGTCCGTGAAGGCGCTCTTCGGCGGAGGGGGAGGATCCGACGGCGACGATGCGAAGAAGGTAGGAATATGCAGACTACGTAAGAGGAGGTAGGATTCTCAAGAATGTCGAAACAGAGCTTGTGACAATTCGTACCGCTCGTGCCGGCCACGTCGTCCAAGCTGGTTTGCTACTTTTTTTGTTTTTTGTTTTGCTGAAGCGCTTCGCGAAGCGTTTAGGGAAGCATACTTCTGCAAGCCACAGCTGGCCCGGCTGTGGAGTCGTGATCGGATTTGGCAGTTTCCTGTCATGGTAGCACTCACGATCTGCGGCATAGTAGCAGTCATGATCTGTGGCATGGTAGCCCTCACGATCTGTGGCATGGTAGCATCCATGGTCATTGGCGGGCTTGTGGGGTGGGCTTGTTATTTCTGTCCGGGAAAACTCTTTCATCGCATCCGTCCAGTTTTCACAGTGAGTTCTGAACAAGTACTCCCGACTGCTCTCAGGCATTCGCCTCGTAGTTCTTGGAACGTATGGCAACTGAACGCTGTGCTACGAGCTAGCGTGCCAACAATCCCTGTGGAGCAAAATGGTAGGATGAAAAGTTTGACGTTCTGAAGCTGTGAATTTGCAAGCCTCCGATGCGTGCATTGGTCCTGCTACCCTGCTGTATGCCATGGCAATGTGCGTCTATGCCTGAACTACATGCATGGTGGCTTGGTGTGATTCTGGAGTTGGGGGATGCGACTGCCTTGGCGGTGGAGCAGGGAAAGGCACGCTGGGACATTCGAAGGGGCTGATCAAGCCGGTTAGCAGGATGCTTAAGAAGTTTGCTTCTGTTTTTCGTGCCTTGTGTTTGTTTGGTTATGGTGTGCAGCAAGGGATGCTGGGCAACATGCAGGGGTTGTTTGAGACGGTGCGCAAGGCACAGCAGGTGGTGCAGGTGGAGGCTGTGCGTGTGCAGAAGGAGCTCGCCGAGTGAGTGCTCAAAAATCTCTAGTTTATGTTGAAGGTGGTAGAGAGGTTGAATTTGTCCCACGCATTTTTTCCCCCTGCGGATGCCTGGTGTAACTCTTTGCACGCGTTGTAATGCAGTGCAAATGCTGTCGTGGTGCAGTGCAAATGTCATTGTGGTGTAGTGCAAATGTCATCATGGTGAAGTGAAAATGTTATCGTGGTGTAGTGCAAATGCTTTGACGATGTAGTGCATGGCTTGAAATGCATTTCATTGCCTTTTCAGACATCGTTCTCGAAAGCTATCCTCTGAAACTGGCTTTTGGTTATCTGGGGTGCTAGCTAGTCCGCCTAGTCAGCCACAGCTCTGTTGGTGCACTACCACAGCTGTGGGATAACACGCCGCATGCTGTCTTCTTGCATCGGGTGCCGTGCGTGCCGATGCTGCCCACTGCGCCTTCTGATGTTGCTTTGGTGGCTCCTGTCCATTGTCTTGTGTTTTACCTTTGCGTGTATGCTCCTCGTCTCTGCAGGGCTGAATTCGATGGCTACTGCACGGATGAGCTTGTGAAGGTCAGTGACCGTTGTCCATCTCACTCCTTCCTCCTGGGTCTGCCACATCCTCTTCCTGCGCCTCATTTTTTTTCNCTCCTCCTCCTCCTCCTCCTCCTCCTCTTCCTCCTCCTCCTCCTCTCCTTGTTGCTGTTGCTGTCGCAGTCCCTGTTGCTGTTGACGTCGCCGTTGCCGTTGTGTGGTTGTTGTCATCGTCGTCATGGTTGTCATTGTCGTCGTCGACCCTGTGGTTGTCGTTGTCATGGTCATCGTCATGGTTCTTGT
>SZWC01005313.1:64960-85807 GCA_023375785.1 Penium margaritaceum
ACACACACACACACACACACACACACACACACACCTTGACATACTTGATGTTGCGCGTCGTCCATTCTTTAGGGTTGTAGTACCGTGAAGTGTTCGTAAGGTCAATCACGAGCCCAATCTGCACTCGCAGACGCGCAACCACCAAGCACAGCACAGCACAGCACAGCACAGTACAGAGCGAACGTAGACGCCTCAATCTATGTTCTGAATGTCGCCAACTTCCAAAAGTCGGGGGACCGAGATTTCAGACAGATTTCAGCTTGTTTTGCTGCGGCCCTCTGTAGTGAACAGGAGTGCCGCGTCAACAGCGAAGCAACGCACGCACTCGCAGTCATGTCATGCGCGCCATCCTTTAGAATGGCAGCAGCGGTTGCGAGCGTGTGCATGCGGCCCTCACCAAACAGCGAAAGCACACACTCACTTTCCTCTTACAATCTCCTCAGTGAAACTCCAGGTGGCTGAGAGGATGTTTCGTCTCATTTCAAGGATTCAACGGGCCAAAACTTCGGTCAAACGTCGCTGCCCTGGGCAAACTTTTCCTACAACATTTTCTTTTGGACAGGCCTCGACAGCCCACGGTCTGTCGAGTCCGTTGAAACCACGCGTAAGCAGCAGTGAAGGGTTGTTTCAGTGCGTGTAATGACGTGTACGTGGGTGTGAAGGCGTGTAGGGCGGTGTGAGGGCATGTCAGGGCGTCTAAGGGTGTGTAAAGGGTGTCTCGGGGCGATGAAGGGCGTGCAAGGGTGTGAAAGGGCATGTAAGGGGGTGTAAGGGTGTGAAAGGGCATGTAAGGGGGTGTAAGGGTGTGAAAGGGCATGTAAGGGGGTGTAAGGGTGTGAAAGGGCATGTAAGGGGGTGCAAGGGTGTGAAAGGCCAATACGCGTAAGGTTGTCAAAGAGCATGTAACGGCCCGTTGGGGCATGAAAGGGCTTAAGAATGTATAATGGCGTGTAATGGCGTAAAATGGCGAACAAGGTGGTAAGGGTGGTGCAATATTGACGACTCTTTCAAAGCGGTCTCGATACAGTTTTTATTAATATCGACGTCAAAACATCAATACTTTCTTTTCAATATTTTGGTCGATAGTTTGATGTTGAGGTCGACATCTAACACCAACATCCTCTATTGAAGGGCATGTAAAGGAGTGTTAAGGTCATGATATCCTGTGTGAGGTCCTGTTAGGGTGTGTAAGTGCGTGTAAGGTCATTTGAAGATGTGTGAGAAGGATGTTTAAGGGCGTGAAAGGGGGCGTGTAACCGGGTGTGAAGTCCTCTATAGACATGCAAGGGCGTGTCAGGCTATATGGCGTGTGGATGTGTAAGGGCCTGTCAAGTTAAGGGCCGGTAAGACCATGCAAGGGCGTGTAAGGGCCGGTAAGACCATGCAAGGGCGAGTAAGGGCCGGTAAGACCATGCAAGGGCGAGTAAGGGCCGGTAAGACCATGCAAGGGCGAGTAAGGGCCGTTAAGACCATGCAAGGGCGAGTAAGGGCCGGTAAGACCATGCAAGGGCGTGTAAGGGCCGTTAAGACCATGCAAGGGCGAGTAAGGGCCGGTAAGACCATGCAAGGGGGTGTAAGGGCCGTTAAGACCATGCAAGGGCGAGTAAGGGCCGGTAAGACCATGCAAGGGCGTGTAAGGGCCGTTAAGACCATGCAAGGGCGAGTAAGGGCCGGTAAGACCATGCAAGGGCGTGTAAGGGCCGTTAAGACCATGCAAGGGCGTGTAAGGGTCGTTAAGACCATGCAAGGGCGTGTAAGGGTGTGTAAGGGCGGGTAAGGGCGTGTAAGGGCGGGTAAGGGCGGGTAAGGGCGTGTAAGGGCATGTGAGGGCGTGTAAGGGCGTGTAAGGGCATGTGAGGGCGTGTAAGGGCGTGTAAGGGCATGTGAGGGCGTGTAAGGGCATGTAAGGGCGTGTAAGGGCCTGTAAGGGCATGTAAGGCCTTGCAATGATGCGATAGTCTGTGCAAATCAGTGGAAGCGAGTTTCAGGCCAAGTAAGGGCATGTTAGTGCGTGTAAGTTCGTGGAGGGTTGTGTACTAGGGTTCCAGGGGTGCGGGCACGGTTGCAGGGGCACTCCGGGTCCGAGTCTGAATTTGAATCAGATCAACTTGGACTGGACTTGGAGTCCCAGAGTCTGACTCAACAAAGTTGCTTCTCGACTATAGTCGATAAGGTGTGACTCGTATCTTACAGTCATAAGGCTTCAGTACACGACTTCCGAGTTGTGAGTCCGGAATGATTCTCAACTCGGACTCACACTCTGAGACTCCGACTGAGGACCTTGCTCCGTTCAAGTACAAGTCTGAGATCGAGCTTGTCCCACCCACCTCTCAACCTTGGGGGGGTTGGGGAGGGGGGATGAGGTCTGAGGGCCAAGCCAACGATGCTCTCACCTCTCGATGGTGCTGTGTGCGCTGCAGCCGCAGTGCAGTCTCAGGAGAGTAGCGTTTGCCCGGTTCCACCACCTCCTTGAACCCCGCACCCAGCGGCACCTTGGACGGTATGATGCACCCGATGGGGTCGCTGAACGGTGGGCAGTCGAGCCACCCTGCGTTTTCATGGTGAGGGAAACGAGGCTGCATGTGAAGCACGGAGTGTGGCCTTTGTGTTGGACCCAACTTTGGGTGGCTGAGAAAAATAGCCAAGTTTGGTCCCTAGGTGCTTGCGTGACAGTCCAAGTGCTTGCTTGACGCCCTGACACGACATCACATGACATGGCATGGCATGACATGGCATGACATGGCATGACATATCATGACATGGCATGACATGGCATGCCATGGCATGACATGTCATGCCATGTCATGACCTGTCATGCAAGATTGGAGTCCAAATCCAGCAGGCCGAACCTTCGGCAGGCATTACACTCGAGCACATTCTTTTCCGTCTCACGACAAGTGGCCTCACCCACGGACCAAGGTGAACTCACACACACACACACCACATGCAAGAGCCAGCCACCAAAAGTGTGTGTGCTTCACAAGTGGACAGCTCAGCCAAGACAAAGCGGCACAGCCACGTGGTAGCCTGCTACGTCGTCAGGTTGTCCTGCCACCTTCTTCGGCGGCAAGGCAGGCCAACCCTGTGCCTGGCACTTAAGCAGGCGGCACGATTGTCAGGTCCAGACTGCAGCAGCACACGACGACCCAACGCAGCCACAATCTTCTCTCTCACACGCCAACAGGCTGCCTCCTGTAGGCCGCTCAAGGGCTCATGCACTCACCCTCCGGTATGGGACCCGAGGGTCTCCCACCGCCCGGCCTCTCCCCTGCCTCGTTCGCGGCGTTGGGCCGATGTGGGACGCCTTTGCCGCTGCCACCACCACCGGCAGCTGCAGGAGCAGAGGCGGCCGCGTCACTGTCGCCTTCTCCCTCCCTCCGTCGCTTCATGGCGGATGGCAGGACAAGGTGAGTCTTCTCAGTCAAGCTGACGCTTCAATGAAGATGTTCTACAGCTGCCTTGCACTAAAAGAGATGCTTCTCTGAGAGCTCAGTCCGCCACCACTGACCTATGGAAGAGCTGGTGGAATTTGGTGACCTTCTACTGAATGGACACGTGTCAAGCAATTTACTTTCCTCCTGGTAAGTCTTCGGCGTCGGGAAGACCGTACTTCACCATCCACCTGGCTGTGGCGGACGAACAATAATAGACGACTCCAGCCAGCAAGTTCACACATACCGTAAACAGCAACCGGACAATCCAGGCGACGTGACTCTGCCAGAAAATGGAGAGGATGGGTCAGGTTATCAAGACAAGATAAGCAAAAAACCTGACACTAAGTGATTTTATGATCATGACATAAAACCTTAAATGATATAAATGTATATTTTATCTGAACTTATATTTATTTTCTATCATGAAAACCCCAATTATTGCTGTGGATTTCCTAGTACCCTCTCACAATTAGCGAGTTGTACAATAACAAGTTTTTATGCGGGATTTCGTTTGGGGTACATGTAGCTCTTACCAAAAAAAATGAGGGAAATCATTTTGAAACATTAATTCTTGAACATTCACTTCTTTCACGCTTGTGTAGAATGCAAGCAGGCTCCTAAACGAAGATGGGGGGGGGAGGGGGGGGGGGTATTCAAACCATACTTGCACCTTAATGGATTATCTGGTACACATGAATTATTTCATGAACGGGTTGGTACCCAAGGGGCTCTCTCTTCACAACCATGATGGAGTCGGCTGCGAACACCTTGACCTAATAGCTTCCAATGTTCGAAACAAATACAAGCAAAATCATCAAACGAGTTCTTAAGGATTCTGAAGTCTCTCGTTAGCCACGGATGATTGCCATAAAAAAATATTCCACCTTATCAATTTTTTGTGAGTTTCGTAGTGTCAACGAACCAAGCTAAACTTCAATAAGGAGAGTTTTCAATGAGGACATTTTCCTTCCGATCTTATCACATTGGTGTCTAGTATCTTAAAAACAACTAGATTTTCTCACCCACTTTCGATGTGGAGAGCAGCAAGAATATGATTGTGATATCATGTCCAAGATGAGGATCGATAATGAGGTCTTTGATGCACACCGAGTCGTAGTCATGGGGTTCGTCATACAAGCACCTACCCCTTCCTACACTCGGGTTGCAACGAAGCCAACATCAACATACAGAAGGAGCGATGATTGTGTGTGGGTTGAAATTCGTTTCTTACTTAAGCTATTGGTATGGTTGGAGGGAGATGCGTGATTTAACTTTCAATGCTTGCTTTCAGGTTGCTTAGGTGAATTATGTGGAGGCTGATGTAATCTTCGGATGCTTTACATTTCGGAGGGGACGGAGATGGAAGTGTAAACAGGCCTCTTGATAATATAACATGTGTATATTACTTTTGCACCAGAGTTTCAAGAGGCAGTAGAACGTGTCAGCTTCCAAAATATGCCAACGACAAATCCTATGCAAGGTGGCCTAGGATACGAGGGTGATAGAGGGAAAGTGGCAGATGAGAAAAATACTCTGTGATAACTTTTTTTTGTAAGCTTCATAGAGATAAGGGAAGATCCTCGAAGACTGTTTGATGGGTTTGTGTGGTGATTGCATTCTGAGAGGATGTATTCGAATGACGTCCTAAGATAACGTATTCAATCCCTAACTTGGATGCTTATGATCATTTTGCAAAGTTGGAGGCCTTTGGGTTAGAGGGGAGGGGTCTCGTGTCTCTTAGAATATTCTATTTCCAGTGATGACAAGGAGGTTGCATGAAAGATGTGCTTGACTTGTAATTCATTATGGATAAGGAAACGTTGTGTTTTCCTCCAAGTGGAGTGATTATGTGGAAATGACGTAATGTCTTAGGTAGAGGAGGCATGCGGCTGTTCTCGGAAGAGGAAGGTCTTACCATTGTAAGCTTCAATCAAAATGAGATTGTGGCATGAATGGATGATTACTAAAACAATGTTGAGGGATTACGGTGTGGAAAATCAGATGGTGTTGTTGTCTGTGCATGCTCCATGGAAGGGGAACTCCGTAGGTCACTTATGGCCTTAGTTATGTATGCCTACAGAGACTGTTTAAGTGGATCTATAGCCATTACAAATACAGGTTTGTCAATGGGCAACCTTGACAGACACCCCATCCTGTTTAATCGGCACGGTAATAGGAGGGCCTTGTCAATTTTGGCACAATTCAATTGGGTAGTTGCAGAAGGAGGGGAAACATTCTTTTTGTTATGGAAAGGGTTTCATGGGAATTTTGACACGATTCAGATTTTAGAGGGATTGAGGACAATCCATCTTCTTTGAGGGCCATCTCTGAAAGGATCCTCTCTTTTGGATTTTAATAATATGGAAGGTCAATTCCATGTATTTGATGTATTCAGTTTATGCATCATCTTGTGAAAATATGTTTGTGGTAATTGTATCCGTGGTAGCGAGCCTTCTTTGCTTAAAATTGATGGATAATGTTAACTCGGTTCAAGTAGCTATTTTTGCAATCAATTGGTAGAGGTTGTAACAGACAGAGGGGAGGCTTCACCCACTTGGCCAAAACCACAGTGACTGAGTGTCTCCGACCCTCAATCCTGTTAGAAAGTCGTAGCTCAATTTACGGTTCACCGGACAATTTATTCAAAATTTGGCTAAGTCTTGACAAGCCATTCCAGTAGCATTTCGCATCTTGGAAGACCCGTGTTCAAGTCTTCAGACAAGGCAATACCCTCCCAGGTGACCTAGACCCCTTGACCCCTTCCAAAGGGTACTTTTACCTCCTCAAGGCCCTCTTTGATACATCAATAAAGAGCTACAGCATAAAGCCATGTTCAAGTGCACCTCTTCACTGGGAGGTACATCCCTTCATCAACAAAAGGGTACTAACCCATTCGCTTACATCATTGGCCTGAAGACCATAGACTACTTAAGAAGCCCTCTTCTATTAGCTGATGAACAACTACTTGATCTACGTCTAGTCAGGCTCCAACACTTGGAGTTGTTCCACATTCAAAGTCCAGCTTCTACTTCAGGATTTAGCTTCTATAGCTACTCTACTTCATAAAAGAGGTCCTATCTACGCAGATACAGTGAAGCCGAAGAATGAGAGCCTGAGCTAAACGCCTGAGCTTTTCCTATGGCGAATTAAAAAAAATTGGTAAAGGGGCCCATGTAGTGAAGTTTGTTACAGTCGCTGTTCAATTTTGAGAATGCATTGCTAGCATTGGGCCTTTTTTGCACTAAGCATCAAATCCAAGTCATCCAGATTCAATTCAATCTTCTGCTACGCAATAGACAGACAAGGAGTTGGAAGCACGTCTGTCTACTTCAAACCCTACTAGACTAGCACGTCCCTGATTGTCTAAAATCTGATGCAGGTTTTAGCCCCTGCCCTGATCAAATTCCAACATGGTATCAGAGGCCAAGTGGAGCATCCTGATTTTGAGGTAACGAGGTTTTTTACATCACCGTGAAACTCTTCCAATTGCATTTCCAGTTTGAGGCAGAATTCCTTGGACCCCCCTCATCTGCAACACCAACAACTAGTTGAAGTGCAGCAGATTACACTCGAACATGGACAAAGAAGCTCATTCTCAAGCAGAACTTGAGGCACATACCAACCTAGACAATCAACTCGATCCTTTAGTTGCATTTGCTAGCTTTTTGTAGCCCATGCAGTCAAACATGGATCTATCAAGCGTGCAAGCACAAATACTTGGTCTCCAAGCCCAAATGCAGGCAGTAGAAGCTAAGAAAGCTCAAATTTAGGCTCTCATTAATGCCATGCAGAATCAAAATCAGGTACTTTCCTTAGACAAGGAGCAAGCCATGGCATCAGCAAGTAATGCACAAGAAGCTACACAAAGAATTGCTGAAACAACATTGCAAAACTCTCAACAAGCAACAATTCATGTTGAAGAGTCTACATGGATTTCTCAACAATGTGCTGAGCAAGTAACAAAATTCAATCGCCAACAAGTTACAGAATAAGCACGTCTACAACTTGAAGAAATCAAGAGACATGTACAATAAGATGCAGAATGCAGAAGCAGCCGTTGCAGCCGCAAGAGCCTCTGCAAACTTAAAAGCTTACCAAGATAAAGCCAAAGCGTTCAAGAACTATGAGGAAACTATTGTTCAAATACGCCTTGAAGTTGCGGCAAGAAGTGCAGCAGCAGAAGAAAGGGAGTATCTTGCAAACCAAGCTGCTACCCACGCCCTTCATGAAGCAACTCAAGCTCATGCGAAGGCAATCACAACAACCGTTCAATTGCCTCTCTTGCCAACTTTGACGCAAATGCAACATATGCACAAAACCCGAGAAGTCGACCATCGAGTTCCACTAGCGGACTACATAATGCAACCAAATCCTATGAATTCCATCCCTTTTTTGGAGCTCTCTCCAAAACTTGCCCCAATAGGGGACTCATTCTTACAGAAAACCTGGAAGTTACCTTTTAATCCTTCCAACTACGTGGTTTCTCCCATACCAACATTGGTTAAAAATGAGCACATGGGAAAGTTTGACAGTACCAACGTCTTGCATTGGTTCTTCAACTACAAAGCCTATCAAAATCCATAACTTGTGGAGTTTCTTCATCAGGTCAGTTCAGCAACCTGATCCCATTACCAATCCAAGCGCTGCAGTTATCTTTGGAAACTATCAGTTTGAAGCGTTCACTACTCTTACATGATGTCTGGTACCAATAATTCAACATGCTCTATGCATGTATGAAGACCATCCTTATGTTGGACATCAAGCATGGTGTTATTTGATAAGTACATATCAACCAACAGACTCGACCAACAAGGCGTATCTTGTAACCGAGCTCTCAAAAATGTCCCTTGGAAACTTCAAATCCATTTAGGAGTACATCAACAAAGCAAAATACTTGCAAGACTAGCTTGCATTACGGATACCGCTGTATCAGAGCCTCTCTTCATCACCTACTTACTCGAAGGATTGACACAATAATGGAGAGAAGTTCAGTGTATCCTACGCTACCAGCCCACAAGCAAACTTACTAAGACTTTGTGAGTATTGTGCTCTTCAATGAGTGACGAGATCAAGAGCTTGATAAGCAACACCAACGCCAACAAACGGCATACATGGTTAAAATGGGGAATCATGACTTACATTACAGGAATCCAAGACAATCCAAGCAACACTCCACTCCATCCTTTAGTGTAAACCAACATCATCAAGGAAATCAACCGCCTATCTGTACGTTTTGCAACAAGACCAGACATACATAAGAAATCAGTTTCAAGTTTCTCAAAGAACGAATCAGTAGGTTGGAGGCCAAATAAATGACAACTCAAGTGAAAGAACCAAATGATAACAATGGGGAGCAGAAGATTCCAAAACAACTCACAAAGACATATTCATTGGCACAACACTTTCAGTTTTGAGCCTTTACACTTCCTCAATCAGCAACAACAGACCTTGAAAAAGGTAAAGATGTGTGGTACCTTGACAGTGTCACAACACAACACATGACGTTTTAAGTCCAGCTACCTTCACAATCTTAGGCCATCGGTTACAACAGATTTTGTGTACCTATGGAACAAGAAAAAATTACGGGTGCAAGGTAGTGGAGATATCAAAGCCATCAACGCCAACCAAACTTTATTTCTTTCCAACGTTCCCTATGTCCCGGGATTGGCCGCCAATTTCTTGTCCATGACTCAACTCATGCGGCGAGGATTTCATTTTGAAACTACGTGAAATCTCAAATTTATGATTCTCCTTCAATCAGGTGAGGCCATCGCGCTCAGAACAGTCCAAGCAAACAACCTCATCAAAATCAAATTCAAGTCATTTGAATCCCCTTCTGCAACAGCGTTTAACCTCAACAAAATTATTGGGATGTAATGACATCAACCAAGTCCAACATTCAAGGGGAGTGTCACTTCAACTCTCCTATGAGGACATTTATTGTTGGAGCTACACTCATCACCATTCTTCAGATCATGTTCCTCTTAGAAGTTTCCTCACCGACATGCACCAATGAAACTCACTCTGTTCGTAACAATGCTTTGACCTTCTTGGTGGTGTTTCCCATACACTTATCATGTGAAACGTGCAAGCATGAGAAGCCTCACTACTTTACATGAGAAGCACGGACGGAATCAATATTCAGTGGCACCCAAAGCCATCTAAAGTCCTGGAGTTTAAAATATAAAAATCCATGTCCCTTTTCGAAATTCAAAACGTCATGTTTTGATCCGCTAACGCTCGCTGAGGGCTTGAAGCCCATTTTTTATCCTCAGCCAACTGATCCAACCGTTTGGCGAGGCTTGAGCGAGCCTCGTGCGATGGCTCGACGGTCGACATGCCCTTTTGGGCATGTCAAGTGGTAGCTGTATGGAGCGAGACCCTGGGGCCATGCCCGATTCCAATCATCAAACCGGCATGGCCCATGGCAAGCCATGTACCCGGTTTGGAGTTTGTGCAATCACATGCAATTTTCGAGCGACAGAATAAGATCCGCACCCTGATCTGTTTTGCAAAAAGCAGTTTCTAGAACAACTAAACTTTTTGAGGACATCAATGGGCAATGTTTGAAGTCCAAACTTGAACAACATGTTTCTCACTCATTTCATCTCCAATTTTGATGAAATAAAAAGCATCTGATTCCTTTCATGAGTGCCTTCTTCATAAAATATCAAGATTGTAACACGGCATCAATGTTAACAACATCGCAACAGTTTTCCTTCATCCATTTTTTTCTAGACACTCGACCTCCAAATTCCTCTTCAACAGAAGGTTCACCATTCTTTGATCAAGGGGGAGTGCTAGAAATTGGTCGCTCAACTTACAGTTCACCAGAAAACTTCTTCAGAATTTGGCTACGTCTGGAAAAGCCATTCGAGCAGCATTTCGCGTCTTGGAAGATCTATTTTAAAGTCTTCGGACAAGGCAATACCCTCCCAGGTGACCTAGACCCCTTGACCCCTTCCAAAGGGTAATTTTACCTGTTCAATACATCGATAAAGAGCTTTAGAATAAAGCCATGTTCAAGTGTACCTCTTCAATAGGAGGTACATCCCTTCATCAGCGAAAGGGTACTAACCCATTCGCTTACATTATCGGCCTCAAGACCATAGACTACTTAAGAAGCCCTCTTCTTTAGTTGACTAACAACTACTTGATCTACGTCTAGCCAGGCTCCAACACTTGGAGTTGTTCCACATTCAAATTCCAGCTTCTACTTCAGGAGGTAGCTGCCATAGCTACTCTACTTGATAAAAGAGGTCCCAACTACGCCAATGGAAGATGGGCAGCCGGAGCTGAAGGCCAAAGCTTTTCTTATGAAAAAGTACAAAAGTTGGTAAAGGGTGCCATGTAATGATGTTTTTTACAGTCAATGTTCAACTTTGAGTGTGCCTTTTTACACTAAGCATCAAATCCAAATTACCCAGATTCAATTTAATCTTCAACTTTAGAGTAGACAGAAAAGGAGTTGGAAGCACATCTGTGTAATTCAAACCCTACTAGACTAGCAGACCCTTGCTTGTCTAAAATCTGATGCAGGTTTTAGCCCCTACCTTAATCAAACTCAAAAAAATCCATAGCGTCCACTATTCATTGGCTAGGAATCCATTGAATCCACGTCGAGCCGGCTCGACGCTTTACACTTCCCATCTAGGAATGGGCCTGCCATTCAAATCCACACTAGGACTCAAACCCTGGTTCTCTGATATCGAGTGTACCAAACGAAGTGGGACCTTGAGCCATTGGGCCAAGACTAAAGTGATTGGGGATCTCCAACCTTTGACCCATCTCGTACATTGTCCACATGTTAGTGACCTATTCGATCCACGTGGCAATGGTGTTGTGCTACTGAGGTTATTGGTTTTTGTCTTTTGTGCGCTTCTTCATTAATGATAATGTACATCTTACAATGGGTTTCAACCCACATTTTCTATCAACTTCATGGTTTAATTATTGGGATAGTCGCAAGTTTTTTTGCATTTGGTCAAGAGAGATTGTTGTGTTCCATTGACATCTTCAGGGTGTTGTGTAGTTTTAACAGGTGACAATGATTTTGGAGGCAACAATGTGGTATGAAGAGTGAGTAAGTGTGATGCTTAAAGAAGCGGGTTCGTATTGAGCTATTGTTCTCTTCTGATAGATATGGTGGAAACAAGAGAGGGTTGGTGGAATGTAGTACTACATTAATTTCTATTACACTTGTTTTTCCAGTCTTGGAAGGATCGAACAATGCCCGGATCAGGGCAGATTTTAGTTAGAAGTTGGTTGGCATTAAAGTCTGTACTTTCCAACTTTGTGGGGTGTGAAAAAGTTCTATTTTTGTTGAGATACATCTTTGCAGAAAGAAGTCTGATGACGCCTATATGTATGCTAGTGTCATCGTCTTTCAAGGTGTTTGGAGGATTATTGTGTGAAGTCATTGGTACATTTGGACTATGCAACTGATAGTTTGCTTCAATTTGGCTCATACATGAGCGTGTTCCCTCTTATTTGATGGGTGTTGAAGGTGAAAGTGATGATTTTCTTTCCAAATTCTTTTTCTTGTGAAAGGATGGAATCTAGTGTGGTAAATTAATTCCATCAAGGAAACAAAATGAGTCAGGAGGTGGTTGAAAAATGTTCACAAGAGTAAAAGTTCCTGAGGGGTGGACCAGACTCTTTGTGTAAGCCATTGTGATTTTTGCAGAAAATGTGTTTTTCTCTATGTTCTATGGTGAGGATCCACGAAAGTGCCTTGTCCCTTCTGCTTCTTGATTTTGTGAGTGGTGTTTTGTGTTGGTGAAATGTTTTTTTTTTGTAATTGGTTTCCATAGGTGGGCTAAGGTTTTCCACGTGGTCAGTGCATTTCTGAAAGCTATTATATGGTGTTTTGTAGAGGGGTGTGGTAGGTTTCTCGTAAATTCTCTCTTCAAATTTATCTCCAATGGAATTGGTCTTGGTGGATTTATCATGGAGGAGTAAGCATGTGCCTGTGAGGAAGGGGGATGATGTGGTTGTATGTGATTTTGTGTCTTGGGCAATGTGTGTTCGGACAGGGATGGCGCTTGCTAGAAAGTAAAAGAGTACGCGGGGGGAGGAGGGGGGATGCGAGGAGGGGAGGTTTCTTATGGAGGCCATGTGGAATGAGCTCAAGTCAAGGAACAAGCGTGGGGAGGGAGGGTTTCTACTTGAATCCATTATTTGGCCCTTTTCTATGTCTAGTTTTTATTAGAAACCGGTGGAGAAAATATGTGAACACATTAATGGTGGAGGGTGAAGGGGGTTGAAAGGAGGTGTTTTGGTGGTTTTAGGTGGGCACGTTTGTGGGTAGATTTATGTAGGGGAAGGTTGGAGGAATGGTAATAGGTGTGTGTGCAACATGCGACAAGCAAAGATTTTCAAGTGAAGTTGTGTGGTGGATTTAGGTCCTTTTTTGTGACGGTTTGTGTATGTTTTTTAATGTCTACACATAGTATCGGATAGGAAGAGAGCAATCTGGACTATAAATCTCTACATGGGTTTCATGTTTCCGTAAGAATGAAGGTTTAAAGAGGGGTTTGTAATGGCTAAATAAAACATTCCCCCATTCTTGATTACCCATCCTCAGCTAGCCCCCATTATGATGATTATCACCAGGTTATCCCAATATAAAAGCCATAACTCTAGGTCACCTCCATCTTTCAGAATGCCCAAGCTGCCCCCCTATTTTACACTTTCCTAAGCCCCATATAGTGAGACCAATCTGGTAAGTAAATGCTCGAATTGAGCCTAGAAAATGGTAACTTGATACCTTGAGTGGACATTATGGAGACAAAATCTTCAAAACAAAAAAAATGCACAAACTGGCAAAAATCCCCGTGATGGGGATGGCCTTGCAATAATCGATACTGTGGGGACAAGCTGTCCATAGGTTTGCAAGTAAGGGAGTAACTTGTCAAAGTCCCTGGTTGGTACTAGTATTCATTCTACGGGGTTTCACTACAAAGGCCATATAAAGGGAATGAAAGGAGGAGCCCAAATCTGAAGGGAAATTGTCAAAAATTGTTTTCTATTCAATTTAGCTTCATTTGTATCAGAGCTGGGACTTAGAGGAATGAATTGACTATGGAGGAGGAACCAAAATAAGTATGCAGATTTTGTGGATGCATAATATCTACTAAATGTTATCATATTGACATGTGTATGTTGCATCATGTATCCCTAAAATCATTTGCCAAGGTAACTAGAGGATTGCCCTAAATAACACAAATGCTGGACACTCAACTTACCACCAGTCTGATTACCTTACAAAACTTGCCTGAGTTATCAACATTGCAAATTCATGTATGTACAAACATATCTTCTTTGCATCATTCTATAGGGGAGGTGGAGAGCAGTGAAAACAAAATAACTTTGTTAAATTCTTGTATACCTGCTTCGTGTCATATCTACCTGACTCATTATGCAATATCCCCGTACACTTGATAACTATACTTCAATGCTCTCCATGCAGATCGACAACACTCATTATTATTCCTTGTCCCACTCAATAGCCTGTAGCATGAGCCGATCTCTCTGCATGACTTGAACGGGTCCCTGAGCTCTAAGCGGTTCGACGAGATAGGTTGAAGGTCAGAGACCCTCAATCACAACGGTTTTGCACAAGTTGGCCACGATTCTTGTCCAACTCATTACATTGGTATCATAGCAACACGACTCGAGTCCCTCTAGGGACACTGAGGCGTGTCTACTCAAAGGTGGGAGGAGTGTAGTGCAAGTTAGCCTCTCCACATGGCTCCAACGAGTCCGGCTTGTGGGCGGTTGGACGAGTTAGGCTGAGGTTCATAGGCCCTCAATCATCGTGGTTTTGGCCCATTGGCCCAAGCTTCCCATGGAATTTATTAGACAAGCATTGCAGTTATCATAGGTTATTTTGGCAAATGCATACGCATTTGAACAGAAGGATGCATGTCAATCCATAAAAAAAATCATTTTCTAATCCACCAAAGGTAATGTCCTGGGAGGATTATTGTCTCATGTGTGTATGGAACATGGAAAATTTGCAGATACTGTCAACATTCTGTAATCCCTTACGTCTACAGCCATGTGTAAAATTGCCTACCGTCTACAACCTACTTTCTTCCTCCATTACATTGTTTTGTGTCAGGTGTACCAGATGGCTTGAAGAGTTTCTGGCATGTGGGGCAACGGATGGGATAACTAAAAGTTTGGAGATCCTCAAGTACTGTGGGTTTGGCATAGTGGGCCAAGCTCCCCATCTATTTGCTACACATTGCTAACCTACTTATCGGTGTTGATCTGAATTGGTAATGTTCTTTATTATTCCACCTTTCTTGTATGGCCAACATTATTATGGTTAAAAAACTAATAATGTTGAAAATCTACCATTACATTTGTGTAGCGTGGCAGTGCAACGTCGACCGGTCGAAGGAGCCACTTGGCTCAAGCGGGGTCACCTGGGACTATGGGCGGTTGGACGGGATGGCTTGAGGGTCGGATACCCTCAAGCACCGTGGTTTTGGCTTAGTTGGCCAAGGATTTCATCCAGTCAACTACATTGGTATCAGTGCTCCAAGGCTCGAATCCCACGTCGGGATTACCGGAGATGCCATGTCGGCTCTCACTCCTGGTGGGGGGGAGTGTAGCGTGGCAGTGCCACGCCGACCGGTCGAAGGAGCCACATGGCTCGAACGGGATTACCTGGGACTTTGGTTGGTTGGACGGGATGGCTTGAGGGTCGGAAACCCTCAAGCACCGTGATTTTGGCCTAGTCGGCCAAGGATTCCGTCCATTCTGCTATAATTTGGTTACCTTTGTGAAATGGAAAGTATTCCTCATGATTTCCTACAAGCGCAAACCAATTTAGAATTTTTTGGGGGAGAGGGAATACCATCACATTGTTCAAATGAAAATGTATGATATCATGTTTATTTCACAAAGAGGTCAAATCTGATAATAGATCTTCAACATGGATTTGAGTATAACAATACAAATTCTAATTGTCTATATGTGAAAAGTGGAACCAAAAACAATATTACAAACTCTTATCCATGGGAAAAGTGGCATAGTCATGTAAAGATGGAGAAGATTAGGCTATATTAAGGAGGGATTCAAAACATGCATGTGAACGTGTGCTTCAAAAGCTCATGTGCATACGCAAAGTACACTTGGAATATGTGTGATACAAATTGAAACCATTATGTTCCTTTGAACATGTGTTTTGAGTTTAGGAGTGTACAATTTGTTCACACATAAAGCATTTGCGGTCAATGGTTATCATTCATTTGATGACCAAACCATGTTAACAAAGCTACCAAAATGTTTGTTTATGCATCCTTATTTTGACAGTGGATTTCTTAAACGGGTGGTTTCCTTTGCCTATCGACCTTATGTACAAACAGACACAAGTATACAAAAGCATCATAATACTCCATAATCATGTTATATGATAATCCTTTACAGGTAGCAAACATTAGCTGGTATTAACAAGGGAAGATGTGAAAACTGATGACACCAATGCAACTTCATAATGCTTGCTTCTTGAGAAATTGCATAAAGATTCATTTTCCCACCACTTGTTTCATGATACATTGTCACAATGCACACACTCTGAACAAAAGTCTAATTCTTATGAGGGAATAGGTGGGGACATGGGGATCTTCCACTATTTAAGTTCTTTCATCTCCACCTCAATAGTATTTTATTTTATCCATTATGTGCCCTTGTCCCTTTCCACACCTTCTAGTCCCTTGTCTCTCTTTGTTTCCTTCTCTCCTCTCTCTCTCTCTCCCTCCCTCTCTCTCTCTCTCTCTTGCTCACTCTCACTCTTTCTCTATCTCACTCTTCTTCTTTGTAAATATGTATATGTATATCTCTATCCATGTTATTCTCACAGGTCCTATCCTTAGTGGCCCGCCTGCTTATGTCTCGTGTAAACCCATATGTTGATGACTATGCTGATGTTGGAGATAAAAAATGACGGGCCTATGATAATAAACATGAGAAAAATGCACTCAAGTAGTAGGATGAGTTTCTTCTAAGGTTTCCAAAGCTGAGCCCACGCGACAACTATGTTGGATGGCCTCATGCTCCACTTGCTGTTTGTCCATAGATTCTCTTGGTTGGGAATGTTGTTCTATTCGTCTATATTCGGGTGGTGTATCCTGCCACACGCCAATCCGTGCGAGGTGCCAGCTCTCTCCAATACTCGGTCACTATCCCAAGAGCAGTATCTCTCACATGGTTTGCTCATGTGTTGGGAAAATACTTTTCACAGAAGGGCAACGTCAGGTAGTTAGCAGTAGTATCACACATCGGAGGAGCATTTCATGTGGTGGAAGGTGGTACACAACGTATGGCAATCAATGGTAGAGAAGGTGGGGAGAGAAAAAGAAGAAATTTGTTGACGACATCGACGGCAACGGCCGAGGTGGGGGGTGGGAGTGTGGGAGCAGGATGTGGGAGCCAAGGGGGTTAAGAGGAGTAAAGAAAAGGGCACGGCACGAATACTTGCCATACAAATGCAAGAGACTATGGTGAATGAGATGGAGATATTATTGGGGAGAGAGAGAGAGAGAGAGAGAGAGAGAGAGAGAGAGAGAGAGAGAGAGAGAGAGAGAGAGAGAGAGAGGAGCAATAGGGGCCCATCCACCACTGCATGAGTAATTGTAGGGACCCCATGGGCATGCGCTTGTGTACAACAAAGATTTATTTGATTCATGCCTGTAGTACATCTATGGAGCACATGTTAAGCATTGATCGCCACATCATCAGCTAGACCAAACACCACATTGTTGACACTAACGTACATGATCTCATGTGAAGGAACTCATGGTCCACCATATCTCAAGGGCAGTGATCGTCCGATATGCAACTTTGTGTACCAATGTGACTCTCCTATTACACTTCCTCTCCTCTCTTCCCTCCCTTCTCCTCTCTTCCCTCCTCCCTCCTCCCTCCCTTCTCCTCTCTCACCTCTCTCTCTCTCTCCCCCTCTCCCCACCCCTCTCTCTCTCTCTCCCTCTCTCTCTCTCTCTCTCTCTCTCTCTCTCTTTCTCTCTCTTTATCACCCCCCTGTCTCTTGTATTATGTTTTACTTCTTTTGTTGATCACACTTATTCATCTACACAAAGTAAAAAGAGGAAGTTTTANCCCTCCCTTCTCCTCTCTCACCTCTCTCTCTCTCTCCCCCTCTCCCCCCCCCTCTCTCTCTCTCTCCCTCTCTCTCTCTCTCTCTCTCTCTCTCTCTCTTTCTCTCTCTTTATCACCCCCCTGTCTCTTGTATTATGTTTTACTTCTTTTGTTGATCACACTTATTCATCTACACAAAGTAAAAAGAGGAAGTTTTAAATGAAGAGAACAACTATATTGTAGGAAGATGATATCATGTTCAACTAGAGGTAAAACCGTCCGTTAGGTAAGATAATATTGATCCATTGAACTTGATCTATAAAAATTATTGTTTTTCCCATAATGCTATTATTATATTGATCGTTCTTGCATGCATCTCAAACTTGTGTATATCTAGATATCTATATCTAAACGAACAACTCGTATGTTGAACAATGCTTGGTCAACTCTTTTGGGGTTCCCATGCTTGATATACGCTCCGTAATACATCAAAACATGTCGATTGTTATTGTAGTGCCTTCATTGTGCCTATGAATGCGTAGCCAATGCCTAAGTTTGCCTAAAAAACGAAAACATTAGAAACTGCCTGGTAATGACAAACCATTCCTCGCAAATGTGATGGCCATATAAGGACACTTCCCTAGAATTGTATTGTAATTCCAAGGTACTCCTTGCATTACCCATTTATTTTTTTGGAGAATGCCAAAAAAACTCCGCCGTCCATTATTCATTTGTTTATACCAAAAGAAGGGATAATGGAGGGTGGAGATCCTTTGCAAAAATTTGGAATTTGCCTAGAAATACCTTAAATTGTGGATAAACATGGGGAATTCTAGCAATTCACTGGCTATGCTCGGCACCTAGAATGCATGCGATTTTTTTAATGCCTTTACAATGTGAAGATTTACAGAATGTCGATGGGTGAATGTGGACTCAAAATTGGAGAGGCAAGACGTTGTTTGTGGAATGTGAACTATGTTATAGAAATACGTATGTTAGAGGATAAATAAACAAGATCCTTAACTTATTCCATGTGTGTGTGTGCACAAGTGTGGTTTTGTGGAGCCACACGACGGCCGTCCTCAATGCCTTAAAACAAAGGCTGAGAACCAAATTTGTGATCGACTACTTGCATTGTCACTAGCGTGTACTAGAAGAGGCACATGATGTTTGTAGGATGTGCTTCCTAAGGCACTTGCTTGTAGTGTCAAAGGCTTAGAAGCAGAGACAAACACAGGAGGAAGCGACTAGCTTAGAAGTCGAAGTGGATCTTAAGGATTCTTAAGGTAGTCTGGACTGAATGAACTAAGTACCTGAAGTTGGAATGTGGCATCCTTGCTCTACCATCTCAGGTGGACCATCACTCGAGGTGACTAGGTGGTTGCATAACCACTTGGATAGTTGGAGAATCACCTGGGTAGTTGCATAACCACGTAAGTTGTTGCAGATCAACTTAGAGAGGTTAAGGGGTTGATGGTAACTGATGGTAGCTCAAGGGTCACACAAAAGTTGTCGGTTGTCTTTGAAGTTGGAGAGACACTTGGAAGTTGAAGAGTCTTTGGAAACTGAAATTTAACTAAGAATTCTAAGATGTCAACTGAGAAGAGGAAAAGTGAAGAAGGATGTTCATTGACCGAAAAAGTGATACATGATCGTAGCACAAATGCCGCGCGTTTGTACACTAGCAGCCTTTGGGGCAGGATTAGAGCTGTCAGAATCATGCACGGCAGGGATGGCATGGATATTGTCTTTGCCACAAACCTTGCCTCAGACCATCGTGTTGCCGCTGTCGCATGTTCTCGAGATCATTTTCCAGGAAACACACTCCGAACTGCCGCAAAAACTACTGTTTGCGGTAGTCCATGATGACCGGCCTGATGCCTCGTCACCTGGCTTCATCTGGTCATGCTTTTTTGTGCCGAATTTCGGCGAACTTTCGGGCAGATTTAATTTCAAACTTTAACTCATGGCTCAGAAGTACGAGATTGATACTATCGCTCCATTTGCTTCATTGAAACAGTATGTCAAATTCGCTTATATTACACTGCAGAAGTCGCCTCCCTGACGCATTGTGATGAAAAAAATGCAATCTGGAAGCTGCGGGGAAGGCCAAAAGTTTCTTCTATTTTTTCAACCACTCACATTACAGCCCGCGTTTCCTGCCACAGATCTGTCGTTTACGGTTGCTTTGCGATGGCCGCTTCTTTTTTAGCGGTTGCCAACTTACCTCGGGACAGCTCCGCAACGTCGCATCATCTCGCAAAAGAGCCTTATCGCCATCTCCATACCTGCCGTACCGGATTCCGGCAGCTCTGGACTTGCCGCTCTGTCACTGCGTGAGTGACGGTGACGACCAGGAGCAGCTTCGGCAGCAGCGTTCGCCGAAAACATTGCGGCGGGAGCTCGACGTCCGGCAGTATAATGACGTCAGCAAGCATGTTCACGCGAACCTTGTCGCTCATGCTGATGGCGGCCGTGGCCTCAGCAGACGTCGCCTCTCCAGGCAGCGGTGGCAGCACCAGCAGCAACGGCGGCGGTCAGGGTGGCGCCGGCGGTATCGGCGGCAGCCACCCCTACTATCCCAAGTCGCTGCAGCTGCCGCACTACGTGCCCAGCGCGTGGTCCATACCGGAGCTGTTCGGCGTGTTTGGTGCTGCGGTGCTGCTGGTGGCCGGGACCACCACGCTGATCTCGGGTGAGGGCGTGTGAGTGCGTGGTCTGGGGTTGGGTTGGGGCGGATGCCGCAGCTGCAGCTGCAGCGGTTGACGCTTCGAGGCGGATAACTACCAAGTTCCGGAGCTTTGCAGCATGCTGCAATGCAGTGGCATGCATTGGCTAACGCCACAATGCAACACATGCGATCCCCTTGTGGCGCAAGCCAATGCATGCGGACGCATTTCTTCAACGCTCTGCAAAGGGATTGAGAAAGCTAAATCCTCGGGGATCGCACTGCGGCACATCTCAGCGCATCTCGCCAGGTAAGCACCACCATCATCAGCTACATACTATGCAGGCAGCCATGATGCCATGTAGCCACGGCGTAAACGGAAGCACACGAATGTGTGTATCGTGGCGTACGACGATGCATGGCGTTGGTGCATGGCGTTGGTGCATGGCGTTGATGGGTCAAAGTTGAATCGTGAGGTGCGCACTGTCCACTGTTATGTCTTGCACAAAGCGTGAGTCTAACTCCCACTTCGGCCCGCTGCATGGGGAAGTCGGGACATTGGCGAGTGGCATTTGGGAAGTATCCCAGGCGAGAGGGTAGGGGGTGGGTGGAGGGGGGGGGGGGGGGGGGGGGGGG
>SZWC01005313.1:140483-155483 GCA_023375785.1 Penium margaritaceum
AGGGAGGGAGGGAGGGAGAGAGGGAAGGAGGGAGGGATGGTTGGAGGGACGGAGGGGGGATGGAGGGAGGTAGGGAGGGAGGGAGGGAGGAAGGGGGGGGAGGGAGGGAGGGAGGGAGGGAGAGAGGGATGGAGGGAGAGATGGAGGGAGGGAGAGAGAGAGGGGGAGAGAGGGAGAGGGAGAGGGAAATGGAGATGGGGAGGGAAAGGGAGGGGTATGAGTAGGGAAAATCTTATATCTAGTGGCAAAGAGAGATAGAAGTAAAACATAAATGTTGAAGATAAAGAAGTGAATTTTGTGATGAGAGTTAGATACACTAATGGCCAGCATCTAGCCCATTGTTTACACGCTCATGCATGGAACTGTAGACGTCGGGCAGAAGCATGGACCTTGGTATCAGGCCAACGGGACGTTGTAGCAATTGGTTTGACACCCCAAGGTTGGAGTCACATCTTAAAGAGACGAAAACACTGGATATTCCGTCTTTCTAATGTTTTCAATATGTAACTAGAAGGAAAATCATGCGTTGTTGTAGAATTTATGCAAACATGGGTCTATGTGAGCTACAACATCATATAAGCTATTTCAGCTTGACACAGTATGCGTGAAAAGGACATCAACCTCTTTCAAAGAGCACAGCCAAAGCCTCGAAGGGCAAGCCAACAGGTTTGTGGGCTATAGGCCTGTGGATAAGAGGTTGAAGGGCAGCTACACAAGAACATTGTCCAAATGACATCAAGACTAGGTAGACGTAGCACCATTAACGGATCTTGGGAATTCAATGAAATGGCGCTTGCATAGGCATCGCTCCTTTTGCTGGTGGGTAAACATGCAGGTCACAAGCTAGGATAGACATGTACTCGAGAAGTCAATGTGGCCACTTACCACGTGTGATTGCACATGGCATGCGGCTTATGGCGGACACTATAGGGCATGTAATTCACCCTTCAGATATGTGTTTGGAGAAGTGCACCAGAGTTTGTAGGGAGAGACGAGAGTGTGGAAATGGAGTGAGATGCATGAAATGAAAAGCAAATTACGTGAACAAAAAGGTGGAGTGGGAGGATGAGGGACAAAAGAGGATGAGGGAGAGACACAAAAGGACTGAAAGGGGAAGATGGTGGAGAGGAAGGTGGAAACATGGAGGGGGGATGCAGCCAAGGAAGAGACAAATGTAGCGAAAACTGCCACACCAACACACCACACACAAGAGCAGGAAATGGGATTACGTAGTAGAGAGGGAGAAAATGTACAGGAACAATATATACAGAATATCCCATCATTACCGACAAGGGGAGAGGGGAGCAAACAATCTCAAGACGGAGTGGAAAGTGGGGGGAGGGAGAGTGGAAGAGAGGCAGGGGGGAGAAGAGGGTGGGAGTGAGGGAGAGGGGGAGAGAGGAGAGAGAGAGAGAGAGAGAGCGAGAGAGATGGAGAGATAGAAAGGGATGGAGAGAGAGATAGAGATCGATGAATCTCGAGGGTGGGGAGGAAGGACGGAGGGGGAAAAGAAGGGGTGAGGGGGCCAGAGGGAGGTTTAGAGAGAGGAAGTAAGGTGTACATAGAGAGAAAAAGGGAGGGAGGTTCGAAATGTCTTGTAAAGGGAAATAGGGATTGAGGGACAGAGAGGCTAGGGAACGGATAGAGAGCAAGAAGGGAGCCAGTGAGGTTGAAAAGGGTTTATAGGAGGGAGAAGGCCATGGGAGAAGGTTGGAAAATAGGAGGGCAGACTAAAAGAGGGAGGGAATCGGAACTTGGTGGACAACCTAATGGGATAGAGGGATGAGGAGGATTGAGGGGGTCATGGAAGGGGAGGACGCCAAAGAGGAGGTCGTGGATTAAGGAACAGTGTATGCAAGGGAGGAAGGGGTAAGGCGGAAGCAAGGGAGAGGAGAAGTGGTGGGTGCTGATGTTGGAAATGGACGGAGGGTAGGAGGAGTCTGGGTGGAAAGGTTGAGGGAGGGAGAGAGAGAGAGATAGAGAGAAAGAGAGGGAGAGGATGAGAGGGGAGACAGGAGAGGAAAGGTTGGTGGAAATAAGGGATGGAGGTAAGGAGTAATAAAAATATAGGGAGGGGAGAAGAGATGGACAGAAGGATATACTTGAGGGAAGGAAAGACAGATGGAGAGGTGAGTGAGAGAGCAAAGAATGGAAGGGCGTGTGGAGGGAAGGAGGAGAGAAGTTCACGTATGGGTGGGCTTTGGAATGGGAGATAAGGAGAGAGAAAAATAGACAAGTGGATGGATAGTAGAAGGGATAGAAATGATGAAAGGTGGAGGAATCAACAAGGGGAGGAGGAATGGTGAGGGGGAGCAAGGGTGGGAGTGGAGAGGGGATGAAGGATGAGAGAGGAAGGGGGTGGGAGCAAAAGAATGGGACATCTATAAGAGTGAGGGGTGAGCAAAAGAGGGAGGAAGAACCAAAGCTAGGGGATGCAAAGAGGGAATAAGAAGGACAAGGAGGGGAGGGACATGATGGTCTAGAGTAAAGAAGTCAGGGAGGGTTGGAGAGCATGGATGCAAAACAACTGGAGAGGGAAAAAAGGAAAAGGAGAGAGATAGAAGAGACGGATCCACAATGTGCAATGTGAAGGAGGGATTTTTGACATGTTTCAAACAGATGCATAAGGTGTAACTGCTTGATGTAGGATGGAGGATGGAGCTAACGTCTATGTGCGCGCACTAGAGGGGTCAAGGGTGTGTTACAAAATGCACCAAGAGGCTGAGGACAGAGTGGTGGGATGCTTTAATTTAATTGCCTTCAAATCTCATGGAATATGAAGAATGTTTTGCTCCAGTCAAAGATGCTATGGAACAAAAGGGGGCTAAGGGAGTTATGCATGCATGAGGTAAAACAAGTGCAAAAATCAAGATAAAAGTGGTAGTGTTCCTTTTGACGTTCATGCAATGTTTAAGAGTGAGGCGAATCAAGGAAAATGATTATATAGATAATAACATGTGACTCAAACATTACAATTCAGCAACACATGTATTGTCAATTGCTCAACCCTTTGGTAAGCAAGTGTCAACATGGCGATAGAAACCATCAAACTAAGATATGTGTTGTCATGTTTGTTGATCAGATATTTGAATGAATCTTGGTTATCTAGAGTTTCCATTCAATCATCTTCTTGGTTCAATGTAATAAACATCTAAGAGGAAACTCGGAACCACCATGTCTTTAGTTGTCGAGTTGGTGAAAAAACTTTGTTCAAGACTTTAGGAAACCAAAATCAACTTCAGCATGAGAGTGCAAGCGTGGGAATAACATGGCACTCACACAAAGCTGAGTAGATTCATCACTCTACAAAACAAGGACCCCTTCATTCACCCTAAAAGGATGTGGGCATTACTCATACACGATTTCTCCCTTACAAGAACGGGTCTTGCTCTCTTACCTTTCAAACCAAACAGCTATCGCATGCTTGAGGCATCAACAATGAGGAGCTCCCACGTAAAGGTGGGTGCAGCTATAGGTACATGAGGAAGGAAAACTTTGAGAAGAAAAAATAACCAATCACCACAACGTTTGCACACATTCCGAGTCTTGCTGTTCCTATGTTTAAAATGTTCAAAAGAAAGTGGAAACAACCTCGTAGTGTAAGGGAAATGTTGTTATTTTGTGTATTGAGCTATTGGAACTAAACACCATAAGTTGTCCTGAATGTGTTTGGCTTTCTTGCTACTACTTTTATACCCTTCTGATTATGGAAGAAAGTACCTCTTGATGAAGAGATACATCTGAAGGTGGCCTTTTATAGGAAACCATTTAAGAATTTTGCCAAATAGAACCGTTAAAGGTAAAGTAAATCCTTCATGGTTGTCAAGGAGTGAGGAAGCTAATTCCACCCCAAATCATATGTTTAAGGTTTTAAAACGGATCTTAAGGATAGAAAATGCGGCCAAAAGGGATTTTCAAGACCTAACTGAAATTTCGGAGAAGTTTTAACTTGTGAAAAGTAAAACCATTGACCAATTTCTTGCAAAGATAGGATGACCAAGTTGTGCACATTGTTCGAAGTGCAAATTGTGTTGAGAGTATATATTGTTTTCATATCATGATTTTTGGCTTTTGAATTACTTCAATATTTGTGCTGTATATTCATCCCTATTTGAAAATTCATGCATAAACAAATTAATGTGAAGGTAAAATGCAGTCGTGGTTTATAATGTTTTTTGCAATCTTATGTGGAAAACTTGTCACGATTATGCTTGATCATTTTTTTCAATTGTTAATTATTTTAGTTTTCAATGAGTTTAGGATGCGCACTATAATACTCATACGTTTCAGTTTTATTTTCATGGATAGGTTTGACAAAAAAATAAGTAATGGTCCAAAAATGTGACGCAAAGTGCTTTGGTATTGTTCACCATGAACAATGTATGAAAGTTCATATCCAAAACTTTTAAGAAAAAATTCATACCTCAATGAAATATAAGTATTTCATATTTTATTTTATGATCATTCACGTGTTTGTGAAATATTTTGAAAAAGAATAATTTATTCAAAGAGAATCACTTAGATTCAGTGTCCATGAAATAGAAGTATTTGGAAAGGGTATGAGGCATCAATCAAGGGTTTTTCAATAATAACGAGAATTATGTATATGCAAAGATAATCAATTCATATACAAATGTAATAAGGCATTATTGCATGTGCCTTTTGTTCTATGTTCAAAGGTTTTGTATCAGTTTGTTTTTAATTTCATCACTTTATGAAAACATAATGTTGGTATACTTGTAGTGTTTCTATGTGCAAAATTTTTAGTACATTGTTTGGAATAGTTCATGTTATGGTTTGTAGAATGTTTTGCTATGTTATTTAAAACAAAAGTTTAAATAGACTTATCATACTCCCAGAAACAAATGTCAAATCGATAAAATATCAAGTGATAAGTATTGTTTCATGCATGACATGTTTACACACCTACATATGTACGGACTCCCTTTCAGAACATATCTACCTCTATATGTGAAGAAATATTGTTTTTGTATCTAAATCCTTGGTTGTATATATATATATATATATATTTTTCTTAGTTCTATCAAGATTATTGTTCTACATGCATGTTTTATAATTCTTGTATGTTGGTGTACTAAGATATGGAATCTATATGTACATGGATTTATTCATTCATGGAAGTTTTGAATGTGACATGAATGATTTTCTTACACTTTATATTCGATAACTTACTTTTTTACACAGTTTTTTGTGTATTATTGTTTCCTACATACATCGCATCATCAAGTGATGATGAGATGTATGTGTTTAATAATGTTGGAGATTGAGGTGTAAGAACATTGATGTACATGTATGAATATGACTACGTGTAGGAACCATGAGATTTTATCATGTACATGTCATACAGTGTACATATCGTAATCTATTAAAGACCATTTGAACATCAAAATATTTTTTCCACTTTAGATTGATGTGTTTGAGCGTTTTACTATGTCTTTTGGTACATATGTTGTACTATTTTTTGTTGATTTACTCATTAAACACTGGAAGTTGGAATGCCGTTTGACATTATGTTGAAGCCATGAATTAATAAGATTGATACATGTTATGTCGAGAACACAAAAAGTTTTTTGATACATTTTACCCACTTGTCAATGATGGAAGGAAATGATCTGTTTGGTTTACGCTCAGGTTTTTTGGTTGGCATACCCCAATCAAATACATTTTCAAGATCACTTCAAGGATTTTACCAACTTGCGCAGTGGAATGAATTCTGCAAAATTTTCTTGATTTCATACGTTCCCTTGTCCGAGGGTGAAACTAACCTAGTTATCCTTGAGGATAATGTTGAAAGAAAGGATTGAATGTACCTTTCAAAGGGTCATTAGGATGTTCTTTTCCTTTCTAACATGGCAAAATGGTGATGATTTGGCCTTATTAACCCCTTATCTGGTTGATCAAACTTGTCACGTTGGGTAGAACGTGTTGATCACACCAATCTGTAAGCATGTTGCGACTGCATCTGGCATCAAGTTTTACAATGGTATTTCCGGCCAAATTTGTGAGAAGAAAATGTCGAGGTGGTTTGGATGTCACCACACGGCCCTCGTTACTTGGCTGTGTGGCCAAACCAATGATGTGGCGTCATTGACCACGAATGCTAGTGTGGTATAATTTCTTACAAGAAGAAAACATCCAGATACCCCGAATTCAGAGACCAAACTCGCCAAACCCCCCGTCGCTCAAATGTTCGGCACAGGTTGCACCGCCTCTTATTTCTTCATCACCAAAAGCCCTGTCTTCACTTTTTGGGTCATAATAAACCCCGCGATTGCCCGCGGGGTAGATTGTTTTGTTATAACATTCCCCGACATGAGGGGTATATTTTAACATCACAATCTACCCCGTTTCCCTATTGAAATGTCTAAGGTATTTTTAGCATTTTTTGTATTTCTCGGAACACGTCCTAAGAAACAGATGGAAAAGCCTCTTATCGTTAGGTGTCGTCTTTGTATTGCTGGCGTGTTTGTTTTTCAACCCCCCCTCCTTAAATGACGTGCAATGTATCCGTCCACCCCCCCCTCGCATTTTTGGAAGGTCTTATTTACTTTATAAATGTTTTTTAATCAATTACACTTTTATATTGAGAGATTACGCTGAAGTCGCAAAATAGAAATGTCAAGACAATGACCACGTACCTGACGTGGTACCTTGTCATCGGCACTCTGGCTGCGGGTCGTCCTGAAACCAAAGAGATCAAAATCTTTCGAACGGGGTGGATAGCGTTTTCGAAAATCCGGAACAGGGTACCTCGCAACTTTGCCATTTGTTACAATGAAAGTTTTTTTTTTGTCGAGTATCCAAAAAAGTGTACTTTTTGTTGAGACGGCCATTTAATTCGGCGAATATATTCTAACGCCCCTCTTTTGTCGTTGGGCGAGCATTGCCCAAGTCGACGCATAAGCGAAGCCTATGAGCAATTGAGGTCCTAAACAGCTTTTTGATTTTCGCCTGCCGGAACAAACGCTTATTTCCGCTCTTTGACCATTCATGTGGCCACACGGGCCGTCGTGAAATCGAAACCATCGCTCTAACAGGCAAGCGCCGATAATGGACAACAACATTTCCACTTGTAAAAATAAACTAAATAGATTTGAACCCGGGCAGTCCGCATATGTTGTGGCAGTGCAGGTGATCCGATTCGGCTTCGATCTATCCGCAAGAAACAATGTCGGGCTTGCTTGGCTTTTACAGCTGACAGGAAGTTCACAGCTTGTCGTAAAGCGAAGGATTTGGTTGTGTATCTTTGAACTTGGAGCTGAGAACTCGGGGCACCTGCAGCTCGGCGAGGTAAAGGTGTCGGGTATTAACTAAACCATCATTACGACAGCTTGACTACTCGCAAGGGAATATAGATTCGGCAAAATACTGTGCCAAACTACCTCATCCGGACGGCGTTGCAATCTAGCACAAAAAACAATCAATTTTGCATCATGGCGTTGTCTTCCTGTACTTAGTCTCATAACCAGATTCTCCCGCAAAACGTCTACAAGAATACCTTTGCAAAACCCCCTGCAGTAGTGTCATCTGGGAGGCTCCCATTTAACAGATGTGAAGTTGAGTCTTCCAAACCACTTCGCACATGCAAACATTTTATATACAGAGTCGAAAATAAGCTAAATATCCAGAGAACGAACTACAAGTAAACGGTAAATGATTGCTTTTACCGATTTGGCTATGGTAACACAACAAGCTTTTGGAAAACAGAACCTAAAATTTACATTCAAGAAAGACTTGCAATCATTACCTGATTGCAACAGTCTTTTGGACACTGTTATGCGACCGACACCATGAGGTCACATCAAGCTTGACGCAAACGCATGAAGGAAATAGTCGAAATCGAATCCAAATGATCTTCTCGACAGAAAATACGGTTACGAAGTTTCCACCGTTCTTTCTAAAAAAATACATAAATAATTACAAATAATAAACAAATAATAACTTTATAAAGAAACATCAACGTAGCTTTGAAAGGCGTGACGAGCCATGACGACTTGGGTAAGGAAAAGACCACTCCGACGAGGAGGACGGTCATTCAGTTTTACAACACAAAGTTTTCCGAGCTCGCCGAAGCCTTTCTGCGCTAACTTCGAGCTCTCGCTTTACATTGGCATCAGAGCTAGGTCGACTTGCTCACATCACCATTGTCTCCACTCCGTCATAAGAATCCTCACACACCACGAGGAGTGGTGACTTGGTCGAAAAGCAGCAGGTGACCTCATGGTGGTGCTGGTGGAACGCCGCCCAGAGGTGCCCATACTCCACCACCTCCATGCGCGCACACCCCACCTCCACCAACCCAACCTACTTCCGCACAGCATTACTCTCACAAAGGGCTACTGGACCAGCAAGCTGCCACATCAACCCCTTGCTATATCAACAGGGTAGGCACAAAGGGTGAGCCAGGAGCCTTCGACATTTTTTTTGGCGGGCGGCCAATCCAAGAAGAACAAGGGACTCGTTTCTCCTCGCAGAAACGAGTAGGGAGAGCCATAACTTAGCCTCCGTTTCCTACGTCATTTTTCAGTTGGATCCTTAAAATCGACCACTACCATTTCAAGCCATTTTTTTTACCATTCTACTATCATTCTGTGGCTATTTTGCAAAAAGTGATTTCTACCTTGCAATTTCTACTCTAGTTTCTAATTCCGTCTCCAACCTGTAAATTTATGACTTGAATTAATTAACTGTTCCCGTTTAACATTACATGTCCTCCCCCATTTTCCAATAGAAGAAAAGAGGGTGAAGGAGGTTTGGCTTTGAGCCACCTCACTCCACCACGGGTTTGACGCGAGGCACACATAGTATAATAGTGTGTCCTCCACCCTGATGAAAAAAAACAAAAGAAAAAAATGGAAAGAGGGGAGAGGGGGTTGGAGGAGGAGGTTGGAGAGTGAGAGAGCCAAAGCAAGGCCTTGCCACAAGGATGGCCGGCCTTGAGACCAGACTCTCTGCTGTCTTGGGGCGTGCTTCAAGCACCTGCCCCCGCCGCTCCAATGAACGCACACCCCTAGGATCCAAGGAGCATTGCGGGAATAAGCGCCCGGCGCCCACCTCGCAAAGTCGTGCCGAGAGGCAACGGCTAGAAGGGGAGGTGCCCGCCCGTTGTCACCAAGGGGCGGAACGCCAACATCTCCAAAGCATGGACAGCAGCATGAGACCCCATTGCGGCCGCTCGCCAACGCAATGGAAAACGTCGGTCGCTCGCCATGGAGCTTGATTCTGGCAACGAGGCCACGCCCGCCCCGAACACTTGTGTAGGGGACAAGGGGTTGAAGGCCACCAAGGGGAACATCACTAATGGTGATAACCCCGACAGGGTTGCCGAAGGAGACGAGCATGGAGATGAATCACCTGATGAGCCAGTGGATCGCGTGGTCATTGAAGCGGATCGGGAAGCTGACAACGAACCGGATGCACATGACACAGCCAGCAAGGGCAGTGAGGCGGGCAACTCCATGCCAAAGGAACCTGAAGCATGCGCTAACCAAGTGGAACATGCATCTGACCGCGTGGATGAAAAGGGTCGTGCTCTCGTTTCAACGGGAGGATAGCGAGCCCGACCTGCGAGCCGGCCGAGTTCGGCGGCAGCGCAGCATGTGCTCAACAAAGCCGTGCGTCGCCTGAACGTCAACAAACAACTCAATCACCTCCGCGCACACCTCCCTTGTGAGGATTTCACGCTGGCCGTGACCGTCATGGGTGCGCTCGCATACGACGATGACATGGTGCACGTCACGCTTTGCAAAGAGTCGTTTATGGTGCAGCGAATGGATAAGTTCTACGAGGAGAAGGGGAAGTTGATGCACAAGGTCGCGGCCGCCGACCACCGCGTAAAGGTGGCGGAGCAGGCACTCAAGGAAATTTATCCCATGGAAGCCAAAAACCAACGTGCTGTAATCAACATAGTAGTCGGTGCGGTGCGTCACACAGCCGAGGTGGAGTTGGGACAAATTTTGGGGCGCCGCGAGCGTGAAAGTGCCGAAAGTGAATGTGCAAACGTTTGCGACGCCCGTCAAGCTCCATTCGTCAATCCTACTCCTTGCCCGGAAGCAAACGTGCCTGAACCACGGACTCGTGCAGCACCAACTTAGGCCCAGAAGGAAGGCGGGACTGGCAGTTGTGTGGTTCTCCTCCTGTTGAGCGGGCTGACCGCTAGGATGGCACGTGCGATGTCAACACGTTCTTGATGATTCTTCAGAGGCACCTCTGCCTTGCTTGAATTGAGGAAGAGGAGTGGGGTGCACAAGGTATGCTTTCCTTAAAGCCAAAGCCGTTTGAAAAGCTGACGAAGCTCTCGAAGCAGAAGCAGCAACACTCGGACCCCACTTTGGAGGAGTATTGCAAACTGATGTGTGAGCTGTACTCCAAGCCTGTTGACTCGTAGAAGGCAAAGAAGGAGCTCGAAAGCCTCGTGCAAGGGAGCATGTCGGTGGAGCGGTATGCCGCGGTATTACTGAAGACTGGAAAGAAGGTCCACAATCGCCACCTGACAGAGCAGGCCAGGATTCACCTATTTCAGAGTGGTTTAGCCAGTCCTCAGCTACGATTCTTCTACTTACACGATAATGGCAACGAGTGGAAGTCCTTGCACGCACTGACAGCATGGGTGTGCGCGGTGTACAAACAAATCTCCAGCTTGTGGGATCACGACGTGCGTGAAATCAGGCTGGCATGTGAGGTGCCGTTAGCGCCAACGGGGGGTGCAGCAAAGCGGGCAGCGGAGGCAATGTTAGAGCCCTCCAAGAAGTTCCGCCGACATGGTGGAAAGAACAACTCCCACTCTTCTATCATCTGCAAACGCTACCACCAGACTCGGCACATTGGACGCGACTTCCCCTAGCGTGACCACCATTAGTAGCGACAAGGATAACAACAGGGCCAACAGCACGGTCATGGCGCGGGCCAAGGCGGAGGGCCAAACCGCTTCCACGGTGGTGGCAAGAACTGCTTCCATGGGGGTGGTCAGCTCCAGGGTGGGCAGCGTGATGGCAACGGAAATGCCCGAGCCGGCCAGGGACGCCCTCACGGAGGGCAGCGCCAAGGCCTGGCATTTGCAGCCATCCATCGTCAGGGGGCAAAGGGTGGTCAGCATGGACATGGACGCCCTTGTGACGATGACCAAGACTTTGAGGGAGGTACTGGGGGACGCGTCCACCCAGCCAAGCATGGTCATGAGCACCATTTTCATGATCCCCAGTAGCTACTGGTGGGCTGCTATCTGTGGTTGTGGTGAATCATGGGAATGATGAGGACATGATCTTCATGTTTTATGATGATGATATCAAAAACTTTGAATTCTTATTGACACAAAATTTCTCAACCGTTTATGTGCCTTTTGTGAATCTTAAGTACCTGTAGCATGATCGCTCATGCCCACTCTCATATGTGACCAAAGAAAACCTTGAAAATTGCACAAGCCTGGTCGTAACCACTAAAGAAAGTTGGCCAGAGGTGATATAAGCTACACACAAAGCTCATGAGAAGAACCCTCTGACGTCAACAACTATGGTCGTGCCTCTGGGTCCAAAAACCAACAAGTCTGCATTTTAAGGATGGAAACCGCTGGCATCGTTCACCAAAGGACATCGCATGTGGCAACAGTTCAAGGACATGGTTGAACTACAAAGGTGCACTCATGCGTATCAGATCTGCCACCTTGAGGGCAAGCCTCCAGTGAGCCTTTTCATACGGAAGTCCAAAGCATCGATGACCATGCAAATTGATGGCAAACTGGCAAGCGCCCCTGCACGCATCTTGATGGATACTGGGGCGGATGACTCGTTTGTGAGCGGTGCGTTTGTACGCACATGGCACTTATAGTACATGCCTGGTATCGGCACGGTGGTTGTCGGTGATGACAGAGAGCTACCAGTCCTTGGTGATTGTGTGGCACGGATCACACTGCCCAACTTCACCACCAGTGTCTGTCTCACCGTGCTTGATCTCATGGACCCGTTTGACGTTGTTCTTGGAGACCCGTGGCTTGTGCGCTAGAAGGCCCTCATGTGATGTGACTCGAAGACATTGCAGATAAGCAGTAGAAGGAGAATGGTCACCCTCTCTACAATTATACAAATTCAACGACCTGAAATGAAGGCGCTCCAAGTGAAACAACGACTTTGACAAGGGTACCGCTGTTTTCTTGCAACCCTAAAGAAAATGGACGATGAGACAGAGGATGAAGTACCGTAAGGCGTCGCCAACATACTTCAGAATTCTTGGATGTTTTTGAGGGACCGCCAGATGGGCTACCACCGCGACGAACGGTCGGACATACCATTCCATTGGAGCCCGTGGCTGTGCCTCCCTTTCGGTCTGTGTATCGCTTGAGCCCCGCTGAATGACTAGAAGCAGAAGCCCAAATCAAGGAGTACCTCTAGAAGGGTTGTATTGAGCCAAGCTCTTCCCCTTTTGAAGCACCGATTCTGTTTGTGAACAAGAAAGATGGAGGCCTCAGGATGTGCGTGGACTATCGGGCATTCAAAAAAATCAGTGTCAAAAACCGGTGCCCGCTCCCGCGCATTGAGGACCTATTTGACCAGCTTCACGAAGTGAAAGTCTTCACATCTCTCGATCTATCACAGGGCAACCATCAAATTCGGATCACAGAGGAGGACGTCCCCAAAACGACATTCAAAACTCATCTCGGGCACTATCAGTTTCGGGTCCTCTGTTTTGGACTGACAAATGCACCTGCAACATTCCAAGCAGTGATGAACAACATCTTTAGGGAACACCTCGGCAAGTCAGTCCTAGTGTATCTTGACAACATCCTCATCTTCTCCAAGAACCACGAAGAACACAAGTGACACCTCAGAATGGTGCTTCAGATTCTTCGCAAGAACCGTTTTTTTGTCAAAAGAAGTAAGTGCAAGTTTGCACAGCCAGAGCTGGAGTACCTTGGCCACGTCATTAGTGGAGAGGGGATCTGGGTGGACCCTTGCAAGGTGCAAGTCGTGAAAGAATGGGCTCAACCCAAGAACTTTGGTCAGCTCTGCTCTTTCCGGCGCTTTATGAGAGGCTATTCCACGTTGGTGAGTCCTCTTATCGCTCTCACCCGGAAGGCAAACACATGGGTTTGGTCAGCAAAATGCACTGAGGCTTTTGAGGTTGTGAAGACGATGCTGATCTCGGCACCGGTATTTGCATTCTTAAATTGAAAGAAGTCGTGGGAGGTACGTTGTGATGCATCGGTTATAGGGTTGGGAGCTGTGCTCATGCAAGACGGCCAACCTGTTGCCTACGAAAGCCGCAAGCTCTTAGATGCAGAGACAAGGTATGCCACTAGGGATGAGGAGCTGTTGGCAGTCGTGCATACTTTCAATGTATGGCGCTGTTATCTCGAAGGTGTAGGGGACAAGGGGCAAATTATGGTGGTCACAGACCACAACCCCCTCACGTATTTTCAGACGCAACCGAACCTTTCAAGATAGTAGGCACAGTGGAGTGAATTCTTGAGTCGCTTCACATTCACTTGGCAGTACAAACCAGGGCGGGTTAACATGGCAGACCCATTGAGTCAAAACCCAACATATTTGAGCCTCATGCTCGGCGAGAATGAGATCACAAATTGGCACTTTGCGGCTATTTTGGTGGCGACAACATTGGACACAAACCCACTCCGTCGACCCCCAAGACCAATGGTCACTGTGAATCCTTTCAAGAGTTGCATTCGGATGGGCTACACTTTGGACCCCTGGTTCGCCGAGCCAAGAAACATTGAACGCCATGGCCTTGTGGAGGCTGCTGGGTTAAACTGGCATGGCAAGCAGGTGGTGGTACCAGATGTCAATAAATTGCGCCAACAGATCATGTTCAAGTTTCACAATCCGCCCTCCTTAGGTCACATTGGAACGAAGAAGACAAGACATGCGCTGGCTCAACACTACTGGTGGCCAGTGTGGAGCAGTGACGTCAGAAGGTACTACATGGTGTGTGTGACCTATGCCTTCGCAACAAGACTTCAAACAAGGCACTTGCATGGCTCCTCCAGCCTCTACAACTCCTTGACATCCCATGGGGGTCAGTGTCCATGGATTTGATCATGGGACTCCCAAAGACCAAGAAAGGCCACGATGCCATCTTGGTCCTTGTGGACAGGGCAACAGGAATGGCCCATTTCATGCCCACAACAACTCCCGTCACATCGGGAGAGACTGCCAGGTTTTTCGACGAAGGTGTCATCAAGTACCACAACTTACCCATCCACATCATCTCCGACCGTGACCGGCGCATTGCAAGCCAGTTCTGACTTGCATTGCAAGATCGGTTTGGAACACGGCAAAGTATGTCCTCTGCATTTCATCCTCCAACGGATGGACAAAGTGAGTGCATGAACCGCACACTCGTGCAGATGCTTTGCATGTATATTGACCCAACAATGGAGGACTGGGACGACTATTTGGCACTAGCTGAGTTTGCCATGAACAATGCGGTAAACGGATCAACTGGTTTTACCCCATTCTTCCTCAATCACGGCCGGCATCTTGTGGTACCCGCTTCAATGGTGAAGTGCGGGGGCAGCGGTGATCAGGTGCCCTCCGCCCAGGCCTTTGTTGAGCGCATGGACGCGCTCTGGCGGGATGCCAAGGCCCATTTGTGTGCAGCTTGACAGCGCCAGAAGGCCTATGCTGACCAGAGACGTTGTGAGATGATGTTCTGTATCCAAGATTGTGTGCTTGTAAGCACACGGAATTTGCGGCTGAAAACGCTGCGTGCACAAAAGATGTTGCCAAAATGGTTGGGACCCTTCACGATTACACACAAGTTGGGAAGTGTGGCCTATCGGTTGGCTCTCCCACCAGCGATGCACATCCATGATACGTTTCACGTGAGTCTCCTCACACCCTACATAGCAGAGGAGTCTGTTCAGCCACCCCCTCTTGCTGTTGTTGCCGCGAAAGGCCAGTGTGAGGTGCACTGCATCCTCCAACACCGTGAGCGTAATTTTCACACACGAGTGGTTAAGGAGTACCT